>PVJA010042714.1:0-17165 GCA_004027025.1 Myocastor coypus | reverse complement strand
ACACTCCACACATCCATAAGGCTTTTCCCCACTGTGAATTCTTTGATGAAGAATAAGGGCCGAGCCCTGACTGAAGTGTTTTCCACATTCATCACATATATGCTGTTTCTTTCGAGAGGGATTTCTCTTTCTTTCAAACCTGCCCTTTGGGAAACAGGTTTCTCCATATTTAAAAATTTGTGGGACACCTATATTGAGAATCCCAGAAACGTCATGAGATTCTACTGTTGAAGCAACCTCTTGCTTTGGAGCAAGTGCTCCATTTTCAGTCCTAGCATCATCATCACAGTGCCGTAGGGAATGGAGCTCCCAGGATGCCCATTTCAATTGGTTCTCCACAGCATCAAGCTCAGAGTTTGGCAATCCCTGAGCTTCTTCTTGAGATACAATCTCTTCTACTAGCACTTCCCGTTTCCTTTGAGGGAGAGAAACTGGCTGTCCAGGATCATCCAGTTCACTCTCCAAATCTTCCAGCACTGTCACGGCTTCCTCTCCGTTTTCTGGATGATGCTCTCGGACCTAAGTCTGCAACTCCTTGGGTAGGATGGCAACGAACTGTTCTAGCACCACCAGCTCCAAGATTTGTTCCTTTGTGTGTCTCTCTGGCCTGAGCCACAGACGGCAAAGTTCTCGAAGCTGGCTCACAGCCTCACGGGGCCCTGGTGAATCCTGGTATCCAAACTGTCTGAATCGCTGTCGGAAAATCTCTGGGTCGGGGAGATGGTTCCATGTGATACTTGACCCCTCTTCACCATCAGGATCCTCCTCCAACTTCACTCTCAATATTTTTTCGTCTTCATCTGGAGTTGGGATAATAAGTATTGAATCTTCTTCTACTGACTGTGCAGACATCCTGATGTATACTTCGGGAAAAGACAAGGCAGAATGTAAGCCTCAGGGAAACACCCCGTTTTGTTCCTTACAGGTACTCCTCTGGCTCAGGAGGCAGCAGCTTCGTGTCCAAGACAGACGCCCAAGACGTGATTTTTAATGATTGCATGATACGCCTCTATTGATTTATTTGAAAAGGTCTCAAGCATCAGTTTCATTCCTTCTTTCTTTATTTGGTGTCAGAAATTGAACTCAGGACCCCACATCTGTTTGGCAGGCAGTGTGCCACTGAACTAAAGCCCTAGCCCACAAGCTTCAGTTTACTCTCCCCTTTTTAAGGATATGGGGTCTCACTGTGCAGTTCGGGGTGTTGGGGTTATGGGCATGCACCCTCACACCAGGCACAAATCCTTTGTCTTTACATGCTGAGATTATTTCTCGTTTTTTAATGCCTAAACCTCTTTGTATCTGAGATTAGCAAGGATCCATATTCTTGATACCCTTGAATATCCTCATGCAAGTTAGTTTGAAAGCGGTAATGAAGTAATTGCAATCTTTTTGCTCTTTTCCCCTTCTTCTCAGTCCCTTCCTCCTCCCCCTTTTTTTCTCTTCTCTCCTGCTCATGTTTTGTTTGATTGGAAGACTCTTGTTGCTAACCTTTGGGCTCTTTGTTGCTTTTTTCAAGTTTTTATCTTGTCCATCAAAGCAATTCCTGAGCAAGGGTGACTATGCTGTCTAATGTGGTAATGCATCACATTACACAAGGTAGCATTTAAATCTATTACTCTTTTGGGATTGTCTGGGCTGTCTTTATTGAATTTTGCTGTTCTTCAAGGACAGCATAATCTTTGCAAAGATTGGTGAAACTGCTTTAGATTGAGTTGACAGCGCCAGCAGCACTGCTTCCTGTCTCTCATGCAGAGGAAGTAAGCTTTGGAGTGAGGGTGGCTGAGATGCTGTGCTCTGTGTAAACAGGTTGTGGATTAGAGGCACGGCTTCTGGCAACACTCAACACTAGCAGGATTTTCCTTTTTCCGTGTCACAGACCTGGATTAGATGGATCAGATGGAGTTAAAATCTGAGCTGCCTTTGTGAGCATGTGGGCTTCTGGGAGGATAGTCAGCTGTTGGGTTGGTGCAAGGAGCCACAGAACCAGCTGAGTTACTCAATCGACTCAAACACTAACCATACTTTTTGTGGGTGCCAATTTTTGCTGTACAGCATTGGCCATGGCTTTCCTCTGGGAGTAAGTGCTGGGCATTCAAAGTGGGTGTTAACTACCCTAGGGCATCCCTGTCCCCTGCAGAATTAATTGTGCTACTGGGCTGTCATTGGTGACTTTTCCCTCCAAGCCCAGCATAGTGCTTGAATTAGCATGGGCACTTAACATGTGATTGTGTGTACACACACTCCTTTGAGCTGCTATATTTTGACAGTAGAAGATGCTCATTTGCCTGGTCCTTGTATCCAAAATAATGATACAAATTGCAAACTGCATTCTACCATTCTCCAAATTAGATCAGCATAGTTCCTTAATACTTACCTTTTAATTTTTCAAGTGGCCTGTATATTCTCCAGAATCTCCCCTTTTCTGGGTGATCAAGTCTCTCTCAGTCATTTTAGATCTCTTGTATGGTCTCACTAAGCCTGCCTTAACTTTGTATTACTGGGAGCAGTCCTTAAAATCCCATTTTCCTCCTCCCCATTCTAGAATATTCTAGGGTTAGGCTTCACTGTCCTTGCATTGTGGATTTCCTGCTCACAGCCTGGGGAAAAACCCCGAAAACTTATGTAGACCAGGCTGACCTCAGACTCTCACAAATCCTCTTGCCTCAGCCTTCTGAGTGCTGGATTTCCTCTCTCTCTCTCTCTCTCTCTCTCTCTCTCTCTCTCTCTCTCTCTGTGTGTGTGTGTGTGTGTGTGTGTGTGTGTGTGTGTGTGTGGTGTGGTATCAGGGATTGAACTCCAGACGTTATGCTTGCTAGGTGAGCACTTATTCTATTGAGCTATCTCCCCAGCCTAACTCCTGAAAACTTATAACTCTATCTGGGCTTGTCATTTTCTTTAAACTGCACTGATTTTGAATTTAAACTTATATAGTATCAGCTCCAGAAAGCAACTGATTTACTTAATCAACTCAAACACTAAGCACACTTCTTGTGGTTGCCAGATGCTATATTGGATGCTGGCATGTTAAGAGTGAAAGTCATGGTCCCTTAATATGCCCTAGTCCAGTGGGGACAAGAAGATGTATAAACAACCATGAGGATTTGTACAGATTGGAACAGAAATATACATTCAGGAGAAGCTATTTCATGGGATATGGAAAAAGGAATGCTCCATAGGCAGCAGTATTTGAACTGGGCCTTATGTTGTGTAGAAAGTTGCCAATTAATGAGTGCACAGTATTTTGAGGATAAACCCCATCTGTCTGTCCATCCGTCTGTCCATCTGTCCATCCACCCACTTGGCAAGTTTCTTTTACTGAAACCTGGGCATTAAGAATTGAGATTTTCTTTTTTGTAGAGTGTCTGGATAGTTTGTATGTAACAGTTGTAGGAAATATTTTAGTACATAAAAATATATCAGATCAGAAAGGCAAGTAGACAATTATAGAAATTGTTTCAAATGAAACAGTGTATATGAAAATGAAGCATGAGACAATGGTAAGACACATAGTTTATACTTTTTGTTCATTTATTTTGTTCTTTTTCAAAGAAGAAATTCAAATACTGTGACCTTTTCACATATCTGCGGCATCCTGTATTATCAGTTTTTAATGTTTTACTCAGTGTAGTGAGTGCTAGGAGAACAGTTATGGTGGTTTTCGTTTAATAATTTTTGTAGTTACTTTAACGAAACGTATAAGATCAGAAATGCTTCAAATCCCTCTGAACTTGCGGTATTCATCATCTCTGTGTTATGAGCTTCCTACCCAGGGAAGCTCAGAATTTCCTATCTGCCTTTTTGGGCTCATTTCAGCTTCTGGTGGGGCCAAGGGATCATTTTCTGAGGTTTTTTTTTTTTTTTTAAAGAATTTTTTATTTTATTTTTTTTTCCTTGTTTCAGAACCTTTGTTTGTTTATTCCCTCATTTTTATGGCCGGCTCAGCCCACCCCGAGGGCAGGGCTGGCGCAGCATGTGGTGCCAGGGATCGAACCGTGGTCCCTGAAGCCGCCCAAGCTTTCCCAAGCAGGCACTTTAGACCACTGAGCCATCCTGCCGGGCTCTTTTTTGTCTTTTTGAGACAGGGTCTCACTGTGCAATTCAGGCTGGCCTTGAGCTCACTTTTGTAGCCCAGGCTGGTTTCGAACTCGCATCGATCCTCCTGCCTCAGCCTCCCGAGTGCTGGGATTACATTCTGAGTTTTAATAACTCAGAAAATTCTGAAAAATTTCTGTTTGGTAACTTGACTTTCTAATCGCAACAAAGTTCAAATTATTTTATAAACCTGGTACAACTTGTCACATTTCTGTCTCACAGTTTCTTGAGGGGGAAGGAGAAGAAGCATAAGCACCCATTAAATCTGCCTTGAATTTTCCTGCTAAGAATAGAATTTAATTTTTTTGTAACAGGAAAATAAATACAACTAGAAAATCATATTTTCCAATGAAACAGGTTAATTTACTTTGAGCACATAGCTGAGTTTTGCCTTTTAAGTATTAATCAGTAAAAGGGCTTTGGTGTAAACTTTGTCAACAGAAATTCTTCTGTCTGAAAAAATATCTAGATCATAAAATGAAATCTTGGGAAATAGCTCAGTAGAATGAGTGCTTGCCTGGCAAGTGCAAGGGCCTGAGTTCAATCCCTGGCCCCCACAAAAAAAAAAAAAAAAGAAATCTTACATATCAAACATGTCATCCCAGACCTTACTATTCTTGCCATTCTGAAAATCTCAGGCCCATGATATTCATTTGTCCTAACTTATGATATTTAATCCTTAAGTTGAGATAGTGTACATAATTATTCTTACTAGTTCCTTCCTTCATTTTTTTTTTTTTTTTTTGTACAAAAATCTTAGGACTTTAAAACTTCTTAGCCAGGCCCGGTGATGCATGCCTGTAATACCAGTATTTGGGAGGTTGAGACAGTGGGACAAGAGGATCACCAGGAGGTCAAAGTCTGAACTATGTAGTAGGACTCTGTGTTAAATTTTTTTTTTTTTCTTGTAGATTATGGTCAGTCTGGTGTTTGCAAATGAATTTTATAGTTTTTTTTTTTTTTGTCTTATGTCTTTGTCTATTCATTTAATTAATCGACACAAGACATTTCACTGATTACTATGAAGAAGTCCAGTACTCAGAACTGGTCCTTGAGAATGTCTGATCAGTGGGAATTAACAGTGTCATCACCATGCTGTTACCTGTCAGACCCTCTGCTTAGAGCACACCTGTTTGGTCTCTTTCATTGCACTTGGCAACTTGGTCCTTAGCCTTCAAGGTATAGCTAAAACCTCCCTTCATGAAGCTTCCTGGCCTTCCTGTCATTCAGGGCAGAGATTCTCAATTTTGAGCTTGGAATCCCTTACAGAGGAACTTCAGAATTATTGCAGTGAGCCAGCAAATTTACATGAACACTAAACGTTGTTTACAAACTGAATAGTCATTGTGCCATTTGTCAAAAACTACTATTTTCAAGGTTGGCCAGATACCTCAATGGACTAAAGTGCCTGCTTAGGCAAAGCGCAGCTGCTGGCATTCAATCCCTTGCATCCTGTGCTGGCCCCGCCCCTAGGGCACACTGAGTCCTTGATCGAGAGACTGCGGGTGGTGGTGTGCACCAGTAATTCTGTTGGAAGGCTGAAAACAGAATCACTACAAGTCCAGTCTATGTAGTGAGACCCTGTATACCCTGTCCTAAATTCATAAAAAAACAACAACAAAAAAAAACCCTGCTACTTTGAAATGTTTGTAGATACCATTATGAAAAAAAAATTTCGTTTAAATTTGATATTGAATACATAATAGCTCTTTGTCTGTCAGGATTTTTTCTTTCTTTCTTTCTTTTTTTTGTCTTTTTGAGACAGGGTCTCACTATGCAGTTCAGACTGGCCTTGAGCTCACTTTCATAGCCCAGGCTGGTCTCGAACTCACACCGATCCTCCTGCCTTAGCTCCCGAGTGCTGGGATTACAGGTGTGCACCACCACGCCCAGCTAGGATTTTTTTTTCTTTTTGTACTAGGCAAATATTCTGCCATCCAAGGTACCATTATGATGAAGGTTTGGGATTTTTTTTTTTTAAGTTTAAAATGACTATTTTTATTAAGGTTAAGAAGGTTAGAGACATTATCAAGGTTTTTTTTGGGGGGGTGATTGTTTCTTGCAATGGTAGGGTTCAAATCAAGGTTACTGTTTTTTTTTTTCAAACCAGGAGTATTAACTCTGATGTGTCTTACCTTCTTTCCGATATGATTTTTGTATTGGCTCTAATTTTTTTTTGGGGGGGCTCTAAATTTAAAAATTTTAATGTACGTGGCCTCTCTAGATGATGGCACCAATTCATTGGGCAACAGTTATAGATTTGGAGCTAGGTTGCCTGGCTTTATCTGAGAATTGTCTGTTTTGTTTTGCTTTTGGATGGGGTCACTATGTTGTCTAAGTTGGTCTCCAACTTGTGAGTTCATGTGAACCTCCTGAGTAGCTGGGTCTATATATGTGCTTCATGCCTGGCTGAGTTCTTGTATTTATCATCTTTGGCCCTCTGCTTCTGTATTATTCATTGGGCTAATAAAAGTATCTGTCTCATAAGGTAAGGATTTAGTAAAACAACGATTAAATTACTTAACCTGGAGCCCAATTCATAGTGAGTGGTCAGTAAAGTGCACCATTATTATTATTATCTTCATCATTGTGTTTCTCCTCTTAGACTGAACATGCCTGATGGAGGGTATTCACAGCTGTCCCTATTCACTCAGCAAATATTACCTGAACATGTTCCAGTGCTAAGTGGTGCAGGCTGAGCAGCACTGCAAAGCTGCCTGGGTTCCTGTCCCATTGCCTCACTATCTTGCTGAGTGATCTTGGTGACATACTTAACATTTCTGAGCTTTACTTTTGTCGTTGCAGTGTGGATGATAGTAAACTTTGTGCATTCATTATTAAGAATTAAATGGGATAATGCTAATAAATGCTTACCACTGAGACATAGCATGCACTCAAGAAATAGTTTAAATAATTAAAAGGGCTAAGTATGTAAGTAACTAAGTGAACAAAAGATAAATGAAAGGATGTTGGCGCTATAAGTAATACTGTCTTGTGGCCCTAAGGAGCTAACAGATTTTCAAGGATAGGCAGGCTATTAACATGTGATTTCGCCGGGCGTGGTGGCTCACGCCTGTAATCCCAGCACTCGGGAGGCTGAGGCAGGAGGATCGGTGCGAGTTCGAGACCAGCTTGGGCTACAAAAGTGAGCTCAAGGCTAGCCTGAACTGCATAGTGAGACCCTGTCTCAAAAAAAAAGTGATTTCTACAGTACAATGAGTACCAAGGTGGATTGATTTTTTAGTGTTCTGTGAATGTGGGAGGCAGAGGAAAGAATAGCTTGGAAAATGTGAATGGGGCAATGCTGTGGGAAGAGACATTGATCTGGGATCTGAAGACCTGGGTGGTAGGCAAGGCTATTTGACTTCGGGAAAGATGTTTGAGAAAGGTTTTCCCTGCAGAATTACCATGTTCTTCTGGGCCTGGAATGGGAATGGCTCAGGATGAAGATGCCAGCTAAGGTAAGTGTGTGACCAAGGCACCTGTGGGTTATGAGGGCAGGTCAGATACACAGTACTTGAACACTGGAATTTGAAGGCCTTGTGGGCCTTGCTTGGGAGTTGGCACTCTATTCAGCACTCAGCAGAGATTTTCCTCCAAGGAAAAACAAAAATGATCTGATTTTTCCCAAAGGACAGGAAAGGAGGGAAATCTCTCCATCGAGGGTACACATCTTGTCTCTGCTTGTCCCTTTGTTTTTAGTTCCCTAGAACATCAGGGGACAGGTTTGTGCTAGGAAGAACTGGATCCCTAAACTATGGATTGAGTGTCTCTTCTCATCTTTGCTGTGAGTGTTCTTCCATTTTTCTGAGAGCTCCTTTATCAAGAACTAGAGATTTTACTCCAGTGATAATTATGTCCATGCCCATTGGATCTCTTTTTCACAGATTTTGGGGCAAAAAAAAAAGTATAGTGCTTGTCAATTACTTAGAAATCTTTTTCAACTTTGCTTCCTCATTGGCTCTCCTCTGTTCACTTGCTCTTTTTTGTGGCCTCTCCCTTGTCTTACTCACTCATCTACATGTTCTTTTGGCAACTGTTTGCTGTCTGGTTTTCAGTCTCCACTTTCTGAGATGTGCTTGGCTTCCTATTCAACCAGTCCAAAGATTATTATTTTTTTTTTAATTTTTATTTATTTTATTTATTTTTCTTGTTTCAGAACCTTTGTTTGTTTATTCACTCATTTTTATGGCTGGCTCAGCCCGCCCCAAGGGCAGGGCTGGCACAGCATGTGGTGCTGGGGATCAAACCGTGGTCCCTGAAGCCGACCCAGCTTCCCCAAGCAGGTGCTTTAGACCACTGAACCATCTCGCCAGGCCCCAGTCCAAAGATTATTGACAGGCCTAACTCTCACATCTTTATAGAGTTTGACTGTATTCACTGATCTTTCTTTCCCAGAACCTCAACTTGACTTATTTTCTGGTTTTTCCTCTCCCTTCTGTCATCGTTTCTATTTTGGTTTTTCTTCCACCTTTTTGTAGCCCATGATCTCAGTACTTTGAGGCCATTTGATATTTTTTGTCTTGTACTACCTTTGCTGGCAACTATTCTCTCCTATGAGTTCAACTTTTTTTACACTTTACATATAGTATAAGTGAGATCATGAAGTATTTGTCTTAGGGGAAAGGCTTATTTTATATAACAGTGTGTCTTCTAGGTTCATCCATGATGTTGCAAATGTTACAATTTCATTCTTTTGTATTACTGATTTGTATTCCACTGAGCTTATATACCATACACTTTTTTCTCTTTGGTTTGTCTCGTCTATTGTAATAGTGCTGCATTGGACATGGGAATGTATTATCTCTTTGACAGACTGATTTTATTTCCTTTGGATATATGTGTAGGAGTGAGTTTGCTGGATCACATGGGAGTTTTACTAGTTTTCTGAGGAGCCTCTGTACTTTTTCCATATGGCTATACTAATTTACATTACAGCACTTATCTTTCATCTTTTTTTTTTTTTTCAAAAATAACTGTCCTAACAGGTATAAGGTGATACCATTGTTTTTATAAACCACTAGTTGAGAAAATAGTAACCTAGTCAGTATTTACCAAAGCTGCTTTGAAATGTTCTAGCTGCCAAGGTCTTTTGGGAGCCTAGACCTTTGTGTTCTTTCCAGATTCTCTGGGATGTAGGTATATATACTCCTCAAATAAGCACCTTGGATGATCTAGTCACTTTAGCCTAAACTGAATGATTAGGGCCTGCAGACTTCTCAGCTGGGTTTTGTTTTGTTTTTCTGTCTGTTTTTTTGTTTTTTTTTTTTGTGGTACCAGGGATTGAACTCAGGACCTTGTGCTTGCCAGGCAGGCGCTTATTCTACTGAACTGTTTCCCTAGCCCTCATACTGATGTTTGAACCAAGGGTGTTCATAGTGAGCCACATTCATACCCATATCCATTTTACAGTTTATTTTATTTTATTATTTTTTTTGTCTTTTTGAGACAGGGTCTCGCTATGCAGTTGAGGCTGGTCCTGAGCTCACTTTTGTAGCCCAGGCTGGTCTCGAACTCACACCAATCCTCCTGCCTCAGCCTCCCGAGTGCTGGGATTACAGGCGTGAACCACCACGCCCGGCTTACAGTTTATTTTAGATAAGGTCTTGCTAAATCATTAAGTCGTCTAGTCTGGGTTTGAACTCCAGCCTCCCACAGTACTGGGATTATAAGCATACACCACTGTGTCCAGATGGGCTGCCACTGCTGCCTCCTCCTCCTCTCCCTCCCCACCAGTCTTCCTCCTCCTCTGACACAGGGTCTCACTATGTAGTTCAGGCTAGCTTTGAACTATGTGACCCACCTCTTAACTCATGGTGGTCCTCCTGTCTTAGCCTCCTGAGTGCTGGGATTATGAGCATATACTAGTAGGCCTGATTTAGGATGAGGGTTTTTAAACTTGAGGATGAGCCTTCCTCCACTTTGATGAGTGAGTAGCAGCATGGTAACTGAGGGAATGTTTCCCTTGTCTCCTCTTTGTGGGGGGTGGGTGTTGCCACACCCCTGAGTCTAACAGTGCTCATTAAGACCTATGACAAGTTGGGGCCTGTCTGTAATGAATGCTCCTAAAGCTATTTTCTATAGAAATTTCACTTCAAAAAGTGGAGCCTTCACCTATCCTGATTTGCCATTCTAATTAGGTAGTAAAGAAGGGCTTTGTAGTCAGGTTTGTGGCACTCTGTATGCATCCTGATTCTGTAAACCTCTCAGGAGGCACTTTATATGAAATTCTTTTAATACATCAGTAGAGGCAGTATAAACAATTCAAAATTCTAGCGATTCCCTAACCTGGTCACCCAGTGATGCCTGCATTCTGTGTTCAATTTGAGAATACTCACATTTCGGAATACTCACATTAAGGTCAGTAACACCCCATCTGCTCTCCCAGGGGAGGTCTCAGGGCAGGGGCTCCTGCTGGTGGGTTTGTGGAATGGATTGTTTGGGAAAAGGCATTGGGAGAAAAACCCAGAGCACTCAGCCTGAGAGCCTTGGAACAGGAGCTGGTGATGATGTCTCTCTCCTCCTCTGGCCATCCTTGCCCACCTGAAAGTTTCCAGCTGAATCAGGTGGTAGGTAGTCTGATGGGAAGAGTATGGTTGGCATAACAGACGATACCTGCTGCCCCCATGAGGAGAAACCGAGGAACTGTCTTGGTAATGAAGCCTGGCATTGAAAGGGTCTTGCTGCTCTGTATGTCTGTAACCCCAAACAGACTGTGGTCTTGGGGCAAGGGATGTGTTTTCCTCTAAATACAAAGCCAAGAGCACTAGGTGTCTAAACAAGAGGGCGAAGCAGCAAATCCTTTGAAACTAGAGACTCTTAGACTTTATAGGTCTTTTGCTCCAGATCAGGTCTTTTCCTTAGCCCAGCGTCTTGATTTTATAGAAACTGTCTTTCACCATGGCATTTGCTGCATTTTGTTGCTGTACCTTCTTTTTTTCAGAGCTGTTAGGTCCTCCCAGGACCTGTGGCCTTTTCCACCTATTCCCTTGTAGCCTTTTATTTCCAGAGCGCCAAATACTCGTACATTAAGGTATTTATCCAGTACCCTGCTTAGAAACCTTATGCAGCTTCTGTTGCATAACTAGCAAAGTCCTGTGATTTAGACCTCCTTCACCTGTCAAGCAGCCATCCATGTATTTATTCATCCTTGTATCTCTTACCAGCATAGAAAAGCCTGAGTAGAGAGAAAGGAGTGCTATCCTTAGGGAACTCTGGGATGCTGAGGAAGGTAGACAGCAGTTCATCTTGGGGCTCTGAGATAACAGAGAAGGGACAGCTGTGGGAATGCCATCTAGTATGGTTATCTACAATGTATGTAGGGTTAGAACATGCTAGATGTTAGAAATCTAGTGGTTTTTAATATGAGGAACAATAGTGGTGAAACTTCTGTATTATACAGTGCTACTTTAAGCTAAACTTGATTACAAATATTAACCCTGTGAGCCTTGAAATCTTACCTAATCTGTAGGTTGGTAACACAAGATGATAGCGCCAACTTCATAGCACGAAGAATTGTATGTGATGATATATATTTGCAGAACAATAACTGCTCAGTAAAATGTGATTATTTATAATTGTTTGATCGTTATTGTCAAAGTCAGAGAAGACAGGATCTTTGGAGAAATTTACTCATTGAAATTTTAGGGAAAATTAATTCTGACAGTTTACACAACAGGAAGTCAACAAATCTGACAAGCCTGTTGTAATGTGCCTTGACGCAAGTGAAAGGAATGACACAGACAGTTCAGGTGAGAGGGAAGTAAGCTGGATGGAGAGTGCACCCTGATGTGCTAAGTGGGAGATTTTGCACATTCAATTGTTTTTTTAAGGAGTGATGCTTTATAAGTTACTCTCAGACAATTTCATAATCACCCGAGAAATGTGTTAAAAATGGGGTCCTACCCTTCCCTAACCATTTCAGTATGCCAGGGCAGGCCTGGGGGGGGGGGGATGTGTATATATATATATATATTTTTTTTTTCTTTTTTTTAAGACAGAGTCTCATTAATGTTGCTTAGGCTTGCCTTGAACTGACTATGTAGTCTGTGCTGGCCTTAACTATCTGCTTCCTTGACTCACGCTTCCAAATGCTGGAATTGCAGACGTGCACCACTAAGTTGCCCAGGTTAGATTCAAACTTGTGATTGTCCTGTCTCAGCATCCTGGCTTTCTTTTTCTTTTTTTACAATTAAGTCTTTCAACCTGGCAGTTATTTCACATTCACAACACATCTCAGTCTTGATGAGCCAAACTGTAAGTGCTCAATGGCCAGGTTGATGAGATAAGATGTTCACAAGTTGGAATCTGGACTGGACAACTTAGTGGTTTAGTAAAGTCTGACAATAAAAAAATAAAGTGTTGGGAATGTAGTTCAGTGCGAAGTCACTGGGGTTCAGTCCCTAGTACTACCAAAAACTAAGAATGAAGAAGTATATCAACAATGATTTTATACTAATTAGATGTTGAAAATTATAATATTTAGACTATGTTAGCTCAAATAAAGCATATTAAAATTAATTTTACTGATTTCTTTTTACTGTGAATACTAGAACGTTGTTTTTTAAAACTAACTCGCCTGCCTGCCTACCTGCCTGCCTGGCTGCCTGGCTGGCTGGCTGGCTGGCTGGCTGGCTGGCTGGCTGGCTGGCTGGCTTGCTTGCTTGCTTGCTTGCTTGCTTGCTGTTATGGCTGGCTCAGTTTGCCCTGGGGTTGGAGTTGGTGCTGGATGTGGTGCCCAGAATTGAACTGTAGTCTCTGCGGTTGCCTAAGCTTGCCCAAGCAGGTGCTTTAGATCGCTGAGCTATCTCACTGGCCCCTACAAAGTTTAAAATACATATTTTGGGCTGTCCTGATAGCTCAGCAGACTGAAGCACCTGCAAAAGCATAGCAGCTGGGGTTTGATCCCAGGGCTGCCGTGCCAGCCCTACCTGAGAGATGATTGAGATTGGGCATGGTGGCGCACTCCTGTATACCCAAAACTTGGGAGGCTGAAAACAGGAGAATCTCCAGGAGTCCGATCTACATAGTGAGACCCTGTAGACCCTGTCCTAAATACAGAAAAAGGAAAAAGAAGAAAGAGGAGGAAGAGAAGGAGGAAGAAGAGGAGGAGGAGGAGGAGAAGAAGAAAAAAGACATTATATTTCATCAGATACTGCTTTGTTAATTTTTTTGTGTGAATGTGTGGTGGTTGTACTAGGGATTGAACTCAGAAACTTGCACTTGCCAGGCAATTGCTTATGCCACTGAACTACCTTACCTACCCAGCACCATGATTTTATTTTTTGTTTTTGTGATCCATTCTTGCTAGGTAGTCCAGGCTAGCCTTAACTCACTATGCAGCTTAGGTTGGTCTTACATTCTTGATTTTGCTGCCTCAGGCTCCTGAATGCTGCATTCCACCACATCCAGCTTAGGTTTTTAAACCAGACGTTGGGATCAGTTAAAAGTTGATAGTCTTTGATCTCTTTGCAAATTTAAGAAGTAGGCTTAACTGTGAAATGGACACCCAGAACAGTTAGTCTGCGTCACTCAACTTGACCTTGAATGTTATTAGCATTGTTATCACTGGTGCTTTTGTCAAAGTGGAAATTTTATGAAATCTGATTTAAGGGCTTTTAATAGTTTAATTTTAAAAGATACTCATACTCTGCTGGCTCCAAGGCAAAATGACAGTAGTTCTTGGTGACAGAAAACAACAAAGAACAGAAGAGGAGCAGCAGCTGTGGCATCCATCAAGCCTTTCTCTTCCTTTTGTGTGGGCACTCCACCGTGAAGATCAGAGCTCCTCCAAAGTGGCACAAACCAGGCGTGGTGGTGCATGCCTATAATTCCAGCACTTGGCAGGCTGAGATAGGAGGATTTGTGCCAGTTTGAGAACAGCTTGGGCTACAAAAGTGAGTTCACTGCCAGACTGAGCTGCATAGTGAGACCCTGTCTCAAAAAAAAAAAAAAAGGGCAAAGTGACATCGATGCAAAGATTAAACTTCTTCAAAGATCAGGACTTCTCTAAGGAAGGAAAACAGGGCAGGGCCGCACAAAGTCTTCCTTAACTCCTTTTTGTACACTTTTTGTACTGAGTCACTCTGGGGTGGCCCATCTGGCCCTACAGTGGAACCAATCACACCCCAGTGTGGGACCAATCATGTCCCAGGGCAGGCCCTCTGCATCCTGCAGGGGTCTGCACCAGCCCAGAACATGTGGAGCTGATCAGCCAAGCTTTCTCAAGTTGATGCAGTGTATCGGCTGTGACAACGGGCGAGAAGAAAATTGAGTAAGTGGAGATATTGCACAGCCCAGAAGGTTGTGGTTTACAGCAGACACTGAGGTTCATTTTTTAAAAAAATAATTATTTTATTTTTTTTTCTTGTTTCAGAACTTTTGTTTATTTATTTTTATGGCTGGCTCAGCCTGCTCTCAGGGCAGGGCTGGCGCAGCATGTGGTGCTGGGGATCGAACTGTGGTCCCTGCAGCTGCCTAAGCTTTCCTAAGCAGGCGCTTTAGACCACTGAACCATCCCACCGGGCCCCAATTATTGTTTTCAAAGATTGGTTATGTCAGGCAGTTTATTTTCTAATAATACTATCAAGAACAACAACAACAATACCATAGCATTTGCTGGTCATCAGAGGAAAGAAGAAAAGAGAGATACTTCTCATCCTTTGCCCAGAAGTAGTTGAGATCTTCTGTGTCCCCTCCAAGAGTATCCTCTGTCCAGGTATTGTCCTAGGAGCTGAGATATAAATTAAGAGAAAGACACCTGTGGCCTTTCTGCTGTATAGTCCAGCAAGTCTGAAGGCTTAATTCTACTTAGTAAGAACATTTTAAGTTGTGGATATTTATAAAGAAGACAGACCCTAACATACGGTCTTCATAGTGATCCTTCTCTCATTCTTTTTTGTCCCAGTCCCAGTAGTCCTGGTTTTTTAACTTGACAAATCAGGGACCATATTCTGACTTTCTAGGGTATGAATCTCTTTCCAATTTTGAGGTCTGGGTTTCATGAGACCCAAGTGTCAGTGAAATACTGTGCGCTCTGGTCAGTTGTGTAGCGCTGTCCTGCTCCTTTTCTGTGGATCCTTGTACACTAAAGCAACTGATTACCTTACATGATCTTTGTAGCAGACCAAGAGTCATCTAGCTTATAATGGACAGAAAGCTAGCTAGGAAGAGAAGGATGATGGACATATGTGTTGCCAAGCTATTTGGTTGGGGAGGGGTCAGGAGGAAGAAGAAAAATTCAGTGGCCATGAAAGATCTGTTTTTTTTTTTTTTTTTTTTTACCTGACATTTAGACAATGTTTGCATGAGTTTAAAGTGAGATTTTGTAGTTCCTTGTGAAAGTTCCTTCAATTTCAGGCATCCCAAACTATGCATTCTTGTCCACTCCTACATTTTACAGTGGTGTGTAATACTTTTTCAGATTAATTCTTTTTTTGTTTTTGTTTTTGTTTTTTTGCTTTTGGGGTAATAGGGATTGAACTCAGAACCTTGCACTTGTCAGGCAGTCAATTTGCTGAGCTATCTCCCCAGCCCTGTAATACTTTTTCAATTGACACACTTAAACTAAATAAGCAAGTTTAGATGGTTTTGTATTTTCTTGGGAAGACCGTTCAAAGTGTTCATGAAGCAGAGGGCCATCAAAGCCAAAAAGGATAAGGGAGCTATGATTTGGGGTTCCTGGAATTTTGTGTGATTTTCATTTATAAAGGCTTCATCTTCCTAGGAAGAAGAACAGAGCTTCCAATATCCTGATGCTTTTTTCCCCACCTCAGGAGACAGATAAAATGCATACTGAAAAATGCCGATGGTCTCTCCTACATCTCCTCAATTCTATGTACTGTTTTCAGCCTTCAGCATGTGAAGGTTAATTTCCTGTAGGGGAAGGATAACTTCCTTGATCCAAAATCATGATTTGTGGTCTGATAGAGGATTTTTTATGTGTATGTCATGTTCTGGTTATACAGGTAACATGTGGACTTTTAAAAGTGAAGTCTTCCCAGTTTTGCTAAATAAATAAATAAATTAATTAATTAATTAAAAGTGAAGTCTTGTAAAACTGAAAAATTAATTTTATTTATTTATTTATTTTCTTGTTTCAGAACCTTTGTTTGTTTATTCACTCATTTTTATGGCTGGCTCAGCCCGCCCCGAGGGCAGGGCTAGCGCAGCATGTGGTGCCGGGGATCGAACCGCAGTCCCTGAAGCCGCCCAAGCCTTCCCATGCAGGCACTTTAGACCACTGAGCCATCCCGCCAGGCCCCTAAAACTGAAAAATTAAAAAAAAAGAGCTAGACGGTAACTATCCTTAAATATCAAGAATGTAGGTTCATTATGAATATTTTAGTGAGTATTTCAGAGGATTTTTTTTTTTTTTTTTTTTTTTTAAGTATTTGGTATAGGTTCTCATTATGCTGCTCAGTCTCATTTTGATCCTCCTGTTTTCAGCCTCCCAGGACTGGGATTACAGGTGTGTGCCACCACATGGTCTTCATGACTGGCTCAGCTGGCCTGGGGGTGGGGCTGGCACAACATGGTGTGCCCGGGGATCGAACCCCAGTTCCTGCTCTTGCCTAAGCAGGCACTTAGTCCACTGATCCATCTCACTAGCCCAGAGGATAAGTTAATTAACAAAAGGAAAGCTGCTTGTTAGACCAGAAACATAATATGATGAAGTAGCTCTGGAAAAAAGCACTATTATCCTAAATCATACCAACTACAAGGAACACACTGCTTATGTGAACGTGGACCAAGTCACATGTCTTAATCTGTCTTGAGATAACACACAGGGCAGGGCCACAGAGCACATTCTTTTTTTTTTTTTCAATTCTTTTATTGTTTAAATTTAACAATGGTTATATTACATATTTTCATTATCGGATCAGTTTAGATTAATACATATAGGTATATAAGATTGATCAAACAACTAAACATTAACCTTTCTAAATCCACATTACTTTTTTTTTTCTTTTCCCCCTTTTTTTTCTTTGAAAGTTGACATATTGCATATTGTCCTCACAATCATTCTATAGAGTGCAGTGTGTGGGCATGACCCACCTCCCTATTAATGTTGC
>PVJA010042713.1:6666-17253 GCA_004027025.1 Myocastor coypus | reverse complement strand
AAAAAAAAAAAAAAAAAAAAAAAAAAAAAAAAAAAAAAAAAAAAAAAAAAAAAAAAAAAACAAATATAAAAAACTGAGAATAGTTAATCAGCAATTAAAACCTAAGAAGTTTTCCTTAGAAAAAATTTTAAAATCTCTAATCTCATATAGCTGAAGTACAGAACAAATTACAAATTTAATGGTAAAAATAACAGGTCCAGAGGGAATGTTAAAGTATTGTCTTCAATAGATTTTCTATCCAATGAAGTGACCATATAAAATATGGAGGGATACACAATGAGATAACAAAGCACATTGTTCTCTATGAGCAACACGGACAAGTAGCCATCAAGAATTATTTCCCAGTCTATGCAAGAAGAGATTTAGGATTTATGACTAGGACTCTAAGAGTAGCCAACCCATTGGAATTTGCAACACCTTGCCTCATTGCTGAACTTGAGCAGTTTTCTGATCTATAAGCCATGTACTGAAACCATTAAGTTTGCAATGGTAAGAATCTTGCTATATGATGATAAGTGTACATAAGCACTGGTCTCATGTCCTTCATCAAAATAACCTACCCCTACGGACTTCAGAAATGATGCAGTATGGAAAACAATCCAGGAACTGTCATACATAGTCCAAAATGGTATGTATCACCAGCAACTCAAAGCACCAGCAGGTCATTTAGGTAGAGTAGGAGTGCAGGGAAGGTCAAGGAATACATGAAATTTTGGCCAACACAGGTCCAATAATGCATGAACTTATCCATGAGACTCCCTAATAATAATGCTTTTGGCTGCAAACATCTAATTGGAAGTTCACACTGGCATACATGTTATTTGTCAGGGCCCACATTGACTCCTTATCCCACAATATAAGAATTATAATACAGGAGAAGGGGACTGGGGAGATAGCTGCATGGCACAAGTGTCTACTTGGCAAGTGAAAGAATATAAGTTCAAATCCCGATCCTGAAAAAAAAAAAAAAAAATAGAAACATTAAGACAATTCTGTGTTCCTGACAGGACAGAGGGTATTATTCTTGAACTTACTGTGTCTAGTGTGTATATTTCCATTTAACTATTATTTCTTGCTCCTTAAACTCCAGATGG
This sequence comes from Myocastor coypus, assembly GCA_004027025.1. Taxonomy (NCBI): domain Eukaryota; kingdom Metazoa; phylum Chordata; class Mammalia; order Rodentia; family Myocastoridae; genus Myocastor; species Myocastor coypus. Next base: position 16,159 of record PVJA010042713.1, on the reverse strand, counting down.
ATTCTGAAGCACAACGTTAATTCCTGCCATCTCAACCATATATCAGCCCAATTGTAGCTGCTATGGAGAATGAGAAATCTTCACCAGAGCTTCTTAATACAGCATCCAATATATGACATGCAGTCATTGATCTTGCAAATATATTCTACTCCATCCCTAACAAGAATGAAGATCAAAAATAGTACTTCTAATTATTCACTTACAAAGGACATTATATTTTTGGCACAGGCCTATTATAACAATATAGCTCTGCAACTAAATGGTCTAAATGGAACTAACTGGTCTGCATATAAATTCCACAAACGCATGATTTCACCTTCATAGGACCAGGTGGACAAGAAGCATCAAGGAGTTTGAATCCTTAGAAGATTAATTTCAGAGTATAGGAAATAACCTTTATAAAGGCATGGAGACTCATGGTGTCAGCAAGGCTTGGGGAAGTTCAAAAATTCAGGGACATGCTGCAATGTTCCTTCCAACAGAAAGAATAAATGTTTTCATTTCATACTTCCCATCAAATAATGAAACAAAATATCTCTATCTATCAGGCTTTCTTATGTTTCAGAGTTAGAATATTATGTCACTGAGAATATTACTTTAATCCATATGGCACGTGACAAAAGATGCTTCTGATTATGAGAAAATCCTAGAAAGAATAAACTCAGGTTGAAGGGTATGGGCGACTTAAGCCACATTACTTGTAGGATAGTATTAGATGTATCTTTGCAGAGAATAGATGTCGAGGGGCACTTATGGAAAACACTAAAAAATCACAGTAAAGATTCCTCAAGTTCCATCATCTCAAAATTGTTGCTGTTCCGCCGCCGTGCACTGAATGCTCTCTGCCCTGTTCCACTCAGCCTTGGGCCAGCCGAATATGGACTGAAACTGCCAGTAACTGTGAGCTAAATAAACCTTTCCTTCCTTCATTTTGAGTGTTGGGTATTTGTCCCAGCAACAAGTGAAAAGTAACTAAGACACATTAATAGACTGACTATATTTATTCACATCATTCAGATTCTACTCATCAGCCACGTGACCCATAACACAGAAGGTTCATAAAATATGTAGCCATGGGTATCAAGATTAATTGAGCCCAAGAGTATGGATCTCCTAATAAAGCTCGCAAGGCCACAAATGCCAGTAAAAATCTTATTACTATCTGCTTAGTCCAAAGGTAATCCTCATGATGGCCCATCCCCCACCAGTGTTGGTGGACACTGACTTAACTAAACCATTCTGTTCTGGATGAAGTGGCAGTTCTTTTTGAGTCACATTGATGTGCATTCTAGGTATGGTTTTTCATTTCCTTCCCAAAGGATCTTGTTTAAAAACCACTGCTAAACGATGAAAGGAATTTTGGCAGTACTATCACAAGACCTTAAATAACCTCATTTTACAGCAAAGGAGAAACAGTTAGGTCGCGTCAACCTGGAAGTCAGGTTCCTGTCACACGCCCCACCAGTTGTGAGCTTCCATCTTCTTAGCAATCACACTTATCTGAACACAGGACCTTGCCCAGGGGCATGTTTCCTACCTGCTGCAGCCTCCACTCTAATCAATAAAACAGTACAGCCATCTATGGGCTGGCTAAGTCTTTTTTATGACTACATTGCAGGTCAGCATCTCCCTCTGTCTTATCCTGTCCTGCTTTATTCACTTGCACTCACCTTTGCATATCACGAGAGTAATGCTCAGTGCCACTGCTGTGTGGAAATTTATGTCTTGCAATCTGCTTCCTGGAAATCCAATTTACTATTGTGGATTATTCAAAACAGTATTACTTAGTTTCAGATAAAAGGCACTCTTAACCTCAAAATGGTCTTATCATCATTTTAGATAATTACTCTTCAAATAATTAACAAAATTTTTATATTTATTATAGATATAAACTAACTATTCTGTTTGCTGCCACTATAAAAGAACTTACTGTCTTTTATAAAATAACCTGCAAAGAATCAGATAAAATCATGCTTCACTTTTATTAGGGATTAGTTGTCGAATTCTTGATTTTTAAAACAAATCTATTATGCTGGCCCCACCACTGGGTGCACTGAGCAAGCATCTGAGTACAGGCATGGTGGCACATGCCTGTAATCTCTGCACTGGGGAGGCCGAAAACAGGAGGATGAGTCCAAGCTGCATAGTGAGACCCTGCACCAAATGTATAAAATGTAAAAAACTCTCAGTGTTAGAACCCAGATTACCTAAAAAAGGTCATACTATAAGCGTGTAAGGAGTTCATACATACACACACACACACACACACACACACACACACACACACCTATTATACACAACTAAAATCCCTACAAAAGAAAATTTCTCAGGCTAGCCTTATGCAGTATATGTACTAATACAAATATATACTAGTTTGAAATAAGAATATTAGAAAGGTTCATTAACTTACTTAAGGTCATAAAATTAATACATTTCAGAACTGGAATATTTGTTGTTTCGTGTCTTACTTTAAAACCATACTTTCAACTTTTAAACATAAAATTTAACAAGAAAGAGAAACTCAGTAAAGTAGTGAAAATATTGATGTTACCTATTCAGTTCCACAGAACATGATGCACATACATTTAAGTACAATTCAGTTATTAAAATTGACACAGTATCTTTCAATGAATGCCATAACAGTGAGCATCTTTTACAAAGAATAAAGCAGAAATTCATAATCACCTTTGCAAGTGATTAATGCATTTGGAGAATTTTGCTTAAAAATAGCTACAATTTAATGTATTGAAAATGTACCCAAACATGAATTCTTTGAACACTCAGTCCAAATCTCTATCTGCCAATTCAGAGCATCATGCCAGGAAACTGTCTCTCTTCTAACTCAAAAAATAAAACAAAACTTAACATGCATTTATTTTTCATTTCAAATAACCTAAAATACTCTTTACAAGAGTTGTTTGCCTGGCCTAAAGGTCAGTAGGAACTTAAATTAAATACTGTCTCTGGAGACTGCACAAAAATGTTTACCAAAATGCAGATGTCTTCATAGAACCTGTAAAGTGCATTTGAGTTTTCAGGCGATGGCCTTGAATCTCACACATCACAAATGTGTAGTAAACACACTCCATCTTAAAAGAACATTAAAGCACATTACAGCTATGGTTAACCCTTCGAAGTCTTTACTAATAGCTATAAGGCAAATATCATCCTTAAATGTCTACTATCAAGACAAGATTACTGTTAGTCTCCTTTTGTTGTTCTCGGGGTTACCTGAGAGGTAATGGAGAATGAGGCCTGCCATCCTTTGCTGCTCTAACAATAAATATTTCAAAGCTTTAAATATAATCTGTTCATTATTTAGAGATTTTTACCGAACTCCTATTTTGTTATTTGTGCTCCTCTAACTTTCTGCTCAGGTATTGAGCAAAATCACGCTAGCTGCCTTCTTCAAGTTCATTGTCTACCCTTATCGTATTGTAAATAAGGAGATGAAGGATAACATTTTTAGACTGTGATGAAGAAATGTAGGGACAGAAAACAAACATAGTCAAAAATAGTGCCTTTTAACTAACTTCAAGCATCAAGCCTTGAATTTTCAAGTTTTTGGTTTATTCTTCTTTTCAGCTTTTTTATTTGGTTATACTTGTGATACACAAAATTTACATTCGTCCTGGGAGATCGGTATATATTCCACCACATCCTTCTCCCTCTTCTTCCCCACATCAAGCCTGTGTCTATTTCCTACCATTTCTCTTATGCTCTGACTTTCTATCTAAGCACATAGACCGAATGGGGTCCTAAATGTCACTGGGGATACTGCAAAGCAGAGACATGCATGGGAATCCCTTCTCTCCTCATCCATATCAACATGCCTTCTTTTACCTTTTGCCTTCTTGAAAATAGCCCTTCTAAAAAATAAAATAAAATAAAATAAAAAAGAATGTTTTGTTATACAGGTCTTGCTTCGACTTGCCCTTGACCACCCAGCAAGAAAAAAAAAAAAGTGCTTAATTACAATGCATGAAACGCAGAGCTAGATTATTGAGATGAGCTTTAGGAGGCTTAGATTCAATAGCCTCCAACATCACAAGCTTCACTGGTGGCCCACTACAATCGCAGAACATTTGACTGTGTATGTATCTGCTTCCTCTTAGTCCAAAGAGAAATATATTCTTTTACTTTTTTTTTTTCTTTTTTTTTTCTAAGCAACATCAATAGGGAGGTGGGTCATACGCACACACTGTACTCTGTAGAAGGATTGTGAGGACAATATGCAATATGTCAACTTTCAAAGAAAAGAAAGGGGAAAAGAAAAAGGGGGAAAAAAGTAATGTTGATTTAGAAGGGTAAATGTTTAATTGTTTGATCAATCTTATATACCTATATGTATTAATCTAAACTGAACTGATGATGAAAATATGTAATATAACCATTGTTAAATTTAAACAATAAAAAAATAAAAATAAAAGAAAATAGCCCTTCTAACTGAACAGAGATGAGTTCTTTTGGATTTCATTTATATTCCTTAATGGCTAGTGATACTGAACATAATTGTTCAGAACTTGTCCATCTATACTTCTTTTGAGAGATGGCTATTCAGCTCTTTTGCCCTCTTTTAATCCAATTACTTTCTTTTTGTTAAGTTTTAAGTTCCATATAAATTATGCGACTTAATCCTTTGTCTAATGAATTCTTGGCAAATACTTTCTCCCATTCAGTATATTTTGTCTTCTTTATGTTAATTGTGTTCCTTTACCATGCAGAATTTACTTAGTCTGATATAATTTTTGCATTTCCCTCTGGTTTTCAGGTCATATTGAAAAAGTATTGCATATACAAATTTCTTGTACTATTTTTGTTGAGTTATCTTCTGGTTGCTTTTCAGTTTTAGTACTTGCATTTCAGTCTTTAATCCACTTTTAAATCGATTTTTGTTCAAAGTGAGAGATAAGGGTGACATTTTCATTTTACGCATGACCATATCATTTCCCCCACTTTATTATTAAAGAGGTAATTCTTCCTACAGCCTGGAAATACAAATTAGCACAAACTTTAGAAGAGGATGGAGTTTCTTCAAAAGTCTAAAAATGGCGTACTACATTTTTAGCAGTTCCACCTTTGTTTATATAAGTGGAGAAACTGAGATCAGCATATGGAAAAAGATACACTAACATGTTTATTGCAGCATGCTTTGTGGTAGCTAAAATAAAGAATACCAGTGCCCATCTGCAGAGCATGTTTTCAGAAAACATGGTAGACATAGAGAATAAAATTTTAAACATAAAAAACAATGGAATGTTGCCATTGTGTCCAAGTGGATAGATAGAACCATAGGAAATTATGTAAAGTAAAAGTAAGACAGACAGAAAAATGCAGATACTACTTGTGTTCTCTTATATGTGGAAGCTAACAGTGTTCATCTGGATATCTGAAAGTGATTGTTAGATGCTGAGAAGAATGGAAGGGATGGATAAAGAGAGGCTGGGGGAGGGGCACCGAAGCACAATGAGGTGAGGGAACAATCCTGCTGGTGTGTGACACAGCATGCTGACAATAGCTCATAGGAATCTATTCTATATTTTCTGTTGAGCACAGAAGATATGTCTGGTTACAGCTCCTAAGAGCCTTGATAATTTATTCCTCATCAGATGAAAAGAACTCAAACCTACAAATAGAAAAGAAACTTGATAAGGGGAGAGAATTGCTAATTACACTGATTTCACCAGTCCATGTTGTATTCATGTGCTAAAATATTATACGGGGGGGGGGGCATTAACTTGGACAATTATTGCATGCTAATCAATAAAGAAATTCAAATGTAAAAAAGGCAAAATTATGTAAAATTAAAAACAAAAATATAAAGTAGCACAAAACCTACATTTATTTGCTTGGATTGTCATAACAAAAAGACACCTGAGTGACTTAGACAAAAGAAATTTATTTTCTCACAGTGCTGAGGGATGGGGGTTTAAGGTCCAGATGTCAGCAGTCTGAATTTCTCCCCGTGTTTCTCTCATTAAGCTCAGAAATCCTGCCTCCTTAGTGTCTCCCCACATATTCCCTCAGAATTCCTAAGAGCTTGAATATGTAAAAATGGCACTTTTGTATATTGAGCTTAAATAGATGAGATTTTCCACATTGCTTCAATACTGTTTAGTTGTCTCTGTATAAAGTATGAAGCTTCCTTTTTACGTATTTAAAAAATTAAAAGATAACTAAAGAAAGAAATAAAACCAATAATACAGTGTTTCAAAATGGAATAAGAAGTTAAAAATGGGAAATATACTACCATGTCTTCAATGTAGGTGCTCAGATAAGATGTATGCATGCAAGGACTGGCCAAATAGCTTAGAGGATTAAAGCGCCTGCTTAAGCAGAGCACAGTGGCTGAGGTTCAAAGCCAGGCATACAGTGCCCACCCTGCTGCCCCAACCCCTCTGAGGGGTGGGGACAGGATGGGTGAGAAGGTGATGGCATGAACCAATAAGGCCAGCTTTTGGGAGGCTGAACACAGGCAGGTCACTACAAGTCTGATCTACATAGTGAAGTGAGACCCTGCAACCCTATAGACCCTTACTAAAAAAATACAAAAACAAAGATGTATGCATGCAAAATTAATCAAGCAATATAAGCACAAACTGTTCTTTTCAATAGACTAAAATAAATTAGTTGCAAAACAATATTAGTAATCGTGTGTGTGTGTGTATGTGCTCATGTGTATATATTAATTTCTTTTTTTTTACTTGCCCCTATGCCAATTATTCTTTCCATTTGAGTATATTCTTTTCCTTTCACAATATCTATTGCAGACTTTGTAAACTACTTACTCTTTTAGCATTTTATAGGAAACCAGGGAGACAAGACAATGTTTGCACGTGCAGGTTGGATTTATTTCACTTATGAGCATGGCGTCTAGTTGCACCCATTTACCTATAAAAGCCTCGAGTTTATCGTTCCTTTTAACTGAGTGGCACGCTATTACATAAAAATACCATTTTATTCCTTTTGTCCATTGCTTGGTTGATGGGAAGTTGGGTGTTTCCAAGATCTAGTTATTACAAATGGTGCTGCTATAAACATGGGAGCACATATATTACTGTGATGTGATGATTTCATTCTTCAGGAAAAATATTTAGAAGGGGAATAGCAGAGCCAAATAAGACTTCTAGTCGTGGTTTTGTGAGGCACCTCCACACTAATTAGCACAAAGGTTTTTGCAGTGTATATTCCCACCAAATGCGGAGAAGGGTTCCATTTTTTGGTTAATTTCTTATGCGGGCCAGACTTTTGGGCTGAGATAAAAATCTCACTGGTCTTCCCACTAGCATCTCTAGAACGACTAACAATATTGAACTTTTTTGCATGTATTTGTTTGCCACTTGTTTTTCTTCATCTGAAAAATATATATTTCTCTTTGCTGCTCATTTTTGGAATTAGTCTTTGAATTTGGAGGACTTATTGTCTTACTTCCATGTATGTTCTAAATATAAGTCCTTTGTCTAGGAACTTTTGGCTTACTTTTATTAACTGATACTGGGCTATTGAGAATTTTATTTTATATTTTGTATTTTCTGATGCTGTAGGTTTTCTTTTCACTTTATTCACAGTGACAGAAAGGTAAGCTTGCTCTTAGGCATGTGGAAAGCCAGTTTTCTCAGTACCACTTGCTAACGGGCTATTTTTCTTTCATTGAATATGTGTGCTCCTTTGTCAAAGGGAATATCCAGCTATGCTACTGAATTTGGTTATGAATTATAGAAGTCTTTCCATGGAATTATTGGGATCTTCTAAGTAGAGTATTATGTCATCTGCAAATAAGGATAATTTAAATTCCCTCTTTCCTATCCCTATTCCTTTTATTTCTCTCCCGTGTCTAATTGCTGCACCTAATATTTCAGAACTATATTGAAGGAGTGGTCATAGTGGACATCTTTATCTTAGCTCTGATTGTATAGGAAAAGCTTTCAGTTTTTGTTCATTAAGTATGATATTGGCTACTTATTTGTCAAATACGAGTTTTATCAGATTGAGGTAAAACATCTATTCCAATTTTCTATAGGTTTTTTTAAACATGAATGATGCTGGACTTTGTCAAAAGCCTTTTCTGTATCAATTGAAATGATTCTGTGATTTTGTCTTTGTTTCTCTGTTAAGGTGTAGTATGTTTATTGATTTGTGAGTCCTGAACACCATATATATATATATATAATGATCCCTGCATTCCTGGGATGAATCCCACTTGGTCACAGTATATATTCTTCTTGATGATTTGCTGCATTCTGTTTGCTACAATTTTATTGAGTATTTTTACATCTATGTTCATGAGGAGATTTGCCTCTACTTCTCTTTTCCTTGGAATGGGGCATCTTTCTCTGGCATTGCTATCATAATAGTACTTGCTTCAAGGAATGAGTTAGAGAGAATTCTTCCTGATCAGTTTCATTAAAGACTTTGAAGAGTATTGTTTTTAAGTCTTCTGTAAATTCCTTAGAAAATTCAGCAATCTGTACACCAGGACTTGTGCTTTTCTTTGTCGCTAAGTTTTTTATTACAATTTTAATTTTATTAACTGATACTGGGCTATTGAAAATTTTATTTTATTTATTTTTTAAAGAATACGTAATAGTAATGAGAAAAACAACATTAGAAATGATAAAAAAATTCACTAAACAAAGTAATAGAAATCCAACAATGATTGCTGTATTTTTATCTTCAAATTAGCTGATGAGGTTACCAGACATAAATTGCAAGGTTGATTTACAGAAAAAATGAAACAAAACATAAAACGTTCACAAATGCCTTTGGTTGCATCCATTCGGCTTTGGCAGTTCATTCGTTTCTAGGAATCTGTGCATTTCTTCTGGGTTTTCCAACTTCTGCAAGTAAAGATTTTTGAAATAGGTGTTGATCTTTTGAATTTCAGCAAGGTCTATAGTGATTTCACTGTTTTCATTCCTCGTTGCATGAATTTGAGCTTTTTTGTTTCATTTTTTTTATAAGGTTGGCTGTAGTTTTCTCAATACTGTTTGTTCTTTCAAAGAAACAACTCTTCAATTCATTAATTCTTTTATTGTTTTCTTCATCTTAATTTCATTAATTTCTGCTTTGAGCTTTATGATTTCTTCTGTTCTGTGAGAGTTCCTATAGACTTAGGCTTGACTGATATTTCTTTTTTTAGAAATATGAGGTGCAGCATTAGGTTGCTTATTTGTAGTCCTACTGTTTTCCTGATGTGAGAATTCATTGCTATAAAATTCCCTCTGAGGACTGTTTTCAATATGTTCCATAGATTCAATTAAGTTGTTCTTGTATAGTTTTTGTTGTAAATAATAATGTTTCTTAACTTCTTCATTTGGGACGCACTGATTGTTATGGAGAGTGTTATTTAATTTCTATACATTTATGTAGTTTTGCAGGTTTTTTAATTTCCAGGGTTTTTTTTTTTTTTTTTTTTTTTTTTTTTTTTTTTTTTTTTTTTTTTTTTTTTTTTTTTTTTTTTTTTTTTTTTTTTTTTTTTTTTTTTTTTTTTTTT
>PVJA010042712.1:0-17163 GCA_004027025.1 Myocastor coypus | reverse complement strand
AAGAAAAATGAGCCCAAACATAGACTTGCAAGACATGGCCTGTATGAGAAGAAAAAGACCTCAAGAAAGCAGCGGAAGGAACGCAAGAACAGAATGAAGAAAGTCAGGGGCACCGCAAAGGCCAACGTTGGTGCTGGCAAAAAGTGAGCTGGAGATTGGAGAACAGCCGAAGGAGTAGAGATGCTGCCGCAGGGCCTGTCTGCAGTGACTGCGAGTGTTTTTGCGAGAGGCTTCAATAAACTGTAAAACCTTAAAAAAATAAATAAATAAAATAAAAGTGTCATAGATCTTACAACTCTGGGCCAGAGTTAAAAGTATACTGAGTTAACAGTGGAACAGCTGTTTGTGTTCTACCAGGACAGATATCCTGTATGCCAGGATATGCCTTTTACGGTCTTAGTTACTTCTTTGCTTGGATAAATAACTTAACACCTACCTCTTAAAAAAAGGAGAGGATCATTTTCATTCTAAATGTATAGAGGTTTTGGTCCTTCACCTGCTGGCTCCAAGGCAGGGCAAAGAGCATGTCCTAGTTACTTTTCTCTTGTTCATGCAATGAAATAACTGGCACACAAAGTTAGAGGAAGGGTATATTCTGACTTGTGATCTGAAGATGCTCAGAGTTGACTGGCTCCAAGACAGTGTGGTGTAACAAAGAAATCATGGAGGAAAAGCATTTCACGGTAGGCAGAAAGCAGAAGTTAGCAAACCACTGGCAAAGATAGCATCTTCTTTATGCCCTTTTCAAACTCCAAGCAGGCTAGCTGGCTTCAAGCAGCAGCCAGAACAGTCAGTGACCTAATTTAGCAACCACATACCCTAAATCCTGGACCCTTAGTCCTAACATGTCTCCATGAGTCAATTACTGCATCACACAGTCTACATGGAGGCATTTCTGCCCAGCTTTGTCTGTGAATGTGTGAGGTTTCAGGGGTACATCTAAAGACAAACCATAACAGAGCTCATGCTCTGGCAGTCAGAGACAGGGATCCTGCTTAGGGGAGAAACCCTATCAGGCCACCTCCCATGACCCACCACCTCCAACCAGGCCTCACCCCCTAACCTTATGTCTAGCTGTTACTCAGCAGTGGACTAATGGCCTCATAGGCATCATGGTGACAAAAGTCATCTTGCTAAAGCCTCACCAGGAGCCCACTTAAATTGGAGGAAATCTAGGCACGTACGAACACGAAGTCTTACTTTTACTACTCCAATTTATGAGCTTGATCAAGCCTATAAATCTCCCTATGATTCATCTTCACTTTTTTTTTTTTAAAGAATTTTTTGTTTTATTTATTATTTTTATTCTTGTTTCAGAACCTTTGCTTGCTTATTCACTCATTTTTATGGCCAGCTCAGCCCGCCGAGGGCAGGGCTGGCACAGCATGTGGTGCCGGGGAATTGAACCGCGGTCCTTGAAGCCACCCAAGCTTCCCCAAGCAGGCGCTTTAGACCACTGAGCCATCCCGCCGGGCCCCTCATCTTCACTTTTTGAAGACACATGTAAGCATAAGTTCTGCTTCCTGGAGTTGACATAGAACCAAATGAGATAGCTCAAATAACAATTTTAAATCATCTGTTGAAGTAAATAGTTAACAAAGGATTATATATTATTAATAATTGTTCTGACTGGGGACACAAGTATCATGCTACCATTGCAGACCAACCAAATCCATGCAATCTGAAGGTGATTTATAATGACATTTTGCTACAAGAATTGCTATAAAGTTCTGTAACACAGGAGAAATTGGGTCTTCAGTGTGAACTTGATGGAAGTTTCTTGGTTCCAAACTTGACTCATTCAAACTATTTTAAGAGGGATTACTATAATTTTTCACATACTTACACTGAGGAAATAATTCCATCATCCGAGCATCTCCCTCTATTGGAGTCATTCTCTAGCCTCCTAACCAATGTTTTTCTCCCTTTTTTTTTTTTTTCCTACCATCTGTGACTGAACATACCTATCAACTAGGATTACTTACTGGAAATTTCAAAGTTAAATGTGTCCACGAGCACTTCTCTAATCACGATTTCTGAGCACATTCTACTTGTTTTTAGTCATCCAGCGAGTTGAGCCTTATGTTGGGTCTGACAAGCTGAAGACTGAGAAAAACCTTCACGGAAGGGTTCCCCTTCTGGAGCTGGCAAGAGAAAGCTAAGTAATAGCAGGCCACAAACAAAAATGAACAATTGAAATGCTTGATCTTTAGGATATTTTTAAATTTTCTGTTTTCATTGAGGATGCTTTGTTTCTTTCTTTTTTTTTTTTTTTTAAATCAGTGACCAAATTCAGGACCTTGTGCTTGCCAGGCAGCAGGTGCTTACAGCACGGAGCTAAAACCTCAGCATTTAGCCATTTTGATTAGCTGTTTCCCTAAGTACCATTTATATGTCTCATAAATCTCACAAAGAAGTATAGTAGCTCTTGATCTCTCATCTGATATAAATCTGTATCACTCTTATTTACTTTACTTAATAAAAATTTGGTTTTCTCATGCCATCAGTACTGATTTTTGATAAGGAAGAAAGGGACTGTTAACTTATAAAATCATCAGTAAATATTTAGTCTTTCTCATCGATGCTGGCGAAATAGATTAAATGTTCATTATCCTTTCCATGATAGATAATAATAAAATCTGTACCTTCATTCTTAAAAAATAAAGACAACATATTATAAAAGCCAAAATAAGATGTAGAATTCTCAAAATACCTCAGTGTCCCAAAATGTATCTCTGCTAATAATAGTCACCCACAAATACCTCTGAGAAGCTTTGTTGAGCATTACTGCTGCCTGGCAATATTTCCAGGGCTTCATTTCTCCTCATAGTCAGGCTTGGCCCCCCAAAATTAGGCTTTGTCTTTCTTCAATTGTTACCAAAAGCAAATATTTAACCATAAAGAATATAGTTTCAAGTGTTGAATTTGTAGCTCTTTCTTTCCTTTGAAATGGAACATCGACTCCTTTACCCTGAGATGCTGGAAAACACTGAATGAAGGAGTTTCAGCAACTTTTTCAGTATTCATTATTTAATTAATTTTTGATACATTTTCCATAAAGATCCCATTCATCAGAGGGAGTTTGTGCCTACACATGATATATTTTGGTTTTTCTTTTTCTTCCAATACCCTCTCTTCTCTTCCTTGTTCACAAAAGCTTTGTTTACATTTTTTCCTATTATTCGTTTTTTTTTTTTTTTCTCCCTTCATTTCCTCTCCCCTATCCCTTGTTCCTTTTCCCACAGCTTGGTCCTTATTTTAACTCTTCATTTTTTCACACTAGGAAAACAATATGCTATTTAAACATGTGTTTCTCATTTATTTCACTTAAGAGAATGGACTCTTTTTTCACCTTCCACCTTCCATTTCTCTCTAGTTCCTCGTTCTAACTTTTTTTTTGCCTATTTCACAATATCTTTTATATATTTTGGAATGTATTTACACATTTGATATCTCACACCAGAGAAATGATGCAATATTTACATAGGTCTGTCTGATATATTTCACTTCAGCGTATGGTCTCCTGGGTCATCCATGGCTGAGTAATGCTCAATTTTATTTTTAAAAAATCACATATAATTTTATCCATTCTTTGGTTGATGGACATTTGGGTTGTTTCCAAGATTTGCCTATTTCAAGTTGTGCTGCTGTAAACATGGGTTCACGTATATCATTGTCATGTGCTCTTTTAATTCCTTTGGGAAGATACTCAGTAGTGGAACTTCAGGGTCAAATGGGACATATAATCCTGTTATTATTTTTTTTTTAGGAATCTTCACACTAATTCATAGAATGATTGCATGTCTATATTCCAAATAACAGTGAAGAAGAGTTTCTTTTTTCCTCATATTCCCTCTTTTTCCTGTATACCTCTTAAAAATATTTAATCATAATGTTGTAGGCAGCCAAATTAGGTATAAATATTACAGGCAGTCAGACAGGATCAGGCCCTCAAAAAGACCATATGAAACACAAAGTGACTTTGCAACTTTGGAAAAGGCACACACTTCCCTCAGTGGGCTGGATCTCAAGACAAGAGAGTAAACAAATGCAGCCACATACCTTCTTAACATGGGCATCAGGGATTGATATTCTAGAGGGATCAATCATCTTGAAGCAGCCTGCAGGGGTCACTAAGCCAACCCACAACAGGAAGAGACCTTGCTCTGTATTCAGGCCAGCTTGCTACATGACTTACTTTCCCATTTGATTCTGATTTAATCAATTACATATAAGCAATGGTGATTTTAATCTCATTGGTTGACCATAGCATTATCCCACCTCATGGCCACCTAACCAAGTTCCAATGGTTTCCACCATAAGCTTTTATTTTACAAGTGTCCATGGAAGAGGCAGCTTCCAGTGGACAACTTCCTTGGGTCCACCCTCTGTCCATCTCTAGGACAGGAGCTTTCTTTCTCCCAATAAAGATATTCTGCTCTTAATCTCTATCTGTTCCAAAAATTCATTCTTTGGTTTTAGAGAGGTTGAACTCTTCTTAGATACCATTTAGGTTGGCAGTTTCATTTCACCTATATCATAATACTGTCATATGACTAACTTTATATCACTGAGTTTATTTTGGCCGTTTTCTTTTGCCTGTGATGAGCTGAAAATAAACACAGTAATCCTGTCTGGTGGCTTTTTACATTGCATTTTTAATAAAAACAATCTGCATAAGAATTTTGTAAGTACAGTCATTTCCAACATTTGGTTCTTCCTACCTAAGGACCCCCTCCTCCCAGCTATGCTCGGCCTCTTAGGTTTTCTCGAGCTCTCAACAATGCATCCTATTTTAGCTATATCTGTGTCTTAGCTCCTTGATATGGTTAGAATCTATATGGTGCAATTAAACTCCCCAAGGTCCCACCTTTCGATAGTGCTAACAAAACAGGCAACCAAGTATTCATTACAAGGACTTCAGAGACATGTAAAATTTAAGATATAACAAAACTCTGATAGGTACACATGCAAAATATTAATGGACATTTTCATTCCTTATAATCAAACTCTGGAAAATATAATCAATGAAAGCAACAAGCAAAATACTCTCTGTGCTTTAGATATTTTAGGTATGGTTTCCCACCCCTTTCAAAATTTCAATTGCTGGAATTTTGATCCCCATAGTCTTGAGGAGTGTTCTGATCTTTAAAAAGAAGTAGGGACTACTGGAAGGTCCATAGATCACTGGGGATCCTCTGCCTGGAAGGAATGAAGATATTTCTCAAGAGGCCTGAGCCAGTTCCACTGGGAGACCCAAGGAGACACACAGGTGCACATGTGCTCCCTTGTTCTTGCCATAGGATAACCTGCGATTGGCTTCGTGGTGTTCTGCACCACAGACCAGCAGCTCTTGCAGTACATCAGGCTCTTCACACTTGGATCAGCTGAACTCTAGAGCCCAAATAAACCCCTTGGGCCTAATCCAGTCTGTGAATCATATTATTAGCCACAGAAAGTAAACTACTAAGTATATATAGAATCCTGCCTATAAGAAATTAGAAATTTAAAAACTGATAATCTACTTTGGAAATAATTTTACCTAGATTCTTTCTTCCCAAAAGTAATGTCAAAAGCCAACAGATCTGTATATAATTTCAACTCATCGTATTAAACTTTGTATCAATGATACAAAGTTACTCAGTCATATAATTAAATAGTTTTAAGAGGCACAATAAGGGGCTGCAGAGATGGCTCAGTAGAATATGTGCTTGCCTGGTAAGCTCAAGGGACTGAGTTCAATGCCTGGTTCCAGCCCTCCCCCAAAAAGATACAGAAAGATAAAAATAAGAGGTTTATTTATGCCATTATTCTATTTGTTATATTTTTAATAATTTTTCTGCACTGGTTTTTGCTAAGCTTAAAGTAACACATTTATTAGGTCAGTTTCTATGGGAAATTAGTCTGGACAGAGTTTGGCTGGATCTTCTGCCTCAGGGTCTCAAAAAATGCAGCACAAGCACTGACCTTTGCTATTTTTATCTGAGGGTTGACTGAGGAAGCAACTACTTGCAAACTCTTGGGGCTGTTGGCAGCAGAAATTTCTTGAGGGCTGTTGAACTGAGAGGTCTCACCTTACATATTGCAAATACCAGAAGCCAAACCCCAGCAGCTCTGGATTTCCCTCATCTCTCCCTTAAACACACCCCATTTGTCCCTAGAAACCCAATAGGCATCAACTGTCCATCCCAGGAGGCTGAGTTTCTTATGAAATGCGTGGATGGAGTTTTTGTCTCCTAACTTCTGGCTGGGTATGACCCAGTGCTGAAACACAGGAGAGAAAAATGACTCTGTTTCTCTTATGTCTTCTCATTCCATGAAGAGTATTGGGTTGGATTTTCTCTTTCCAAAGCAAAGATTACGTACAGTGCTTTTGCTTCCGTTACTTTCAGCTTCCACTATTATTTCTCGATCATGTAACTACCTTCATTTCTACTAAAATTGAAGGATTGTCACAAATTTCTGGCTTTAAGCATAGGAATCTTCATCATTCTTGCTGCTTTTCCTTAATCTTTCCAGGTCTTTGAAAATATCCTCGCATTGCGTCCTTGCATTACATATTTTCAGTTGTTGTATTTTACTTCGTTCATTTCATTTCATCACAGGTTATCCTATGGCAAGAACAAGGGAGCACATGTGCACCTGTGTGTCTCCTTGGGTCTCCCAGGGAACTGGCTCAGGCCTCTTGAGAAATATCTTCATTCCTTCCAGGCAGAAGATCCCCAGTGATCTATGGACCTTCCAGTAGCCCCTACTTCTTTTTAAAGATCAGAACACTCCTCAAGACTATGGGGATCAAAATTCCAGCAATTGAAATTTTGAAAGGGGTGGGAAACCATATCTTAAATATCTAAAGCATATAGAGTCTATATGTCCAGAACCATCATACAGCCTCCTTGAGAAAAGCATCCTGAAATGAACCTACTACTGTACAGTGGCAACCACTTTGTTTTTTTTCCCATACGTTATAGTTTGTGTATAGGTGTCTCCTTCAATGTCTCATGCAGTCATTTGGCAGCTTCTGGAATATGTAAATTGATTATTGTGGATGTGGGATTTGCACCTCCCCTGGAGAAAGTGATTTGCATTTCGATGTAAAAGAAAAAAAAAGTTAGCTGCTTGAGCTGCTGCTACTTCTTTCTGCACTCTTTTTCTTGCCTTCCACCATGAAAGGTTGTCCTCTGCCATGTGCCACATTGCCTTGGAGCCAGCTAAATGTGGGCTAAAACCTCCAGTAACCATGAGCTAAATAAACCTCTCCTTTCCTCATTTTGAGTGTTAGGTATTTGTCCCAGCAATGAGACACGAGTAACTAAGACACCATTTATTTCAGAACTTTCCTCCTCCTCATGGCAAATGCACAAAGTTTGTAGCTTGCTTTCTTAACCTTGTGTAAATGTACAGTTTATCAGCATTAGATACATTTATATTGTGGTGTAACCATCGCCCCAACATAACTCCTGAACTTTCTCATCTTTCAAAAATAAAACTCTAAAACTATTACAAAATATTTCTTATCACTTCTCAATTAGCCTTTGGAAATCACCATTCTATTTTCTGTGTAACTTTAATGATTCCAACAATTTAGTCTATGTGGCTTATTGAGCTTGGCTTATTTTGATTATTATAATGTCCACAAGGTTCACTGATGCTCTAGCAGGTGTCGGGATTTCATTTTTGAGACTCGCTATTGCATATTTTCTCTATCTGTTTATGAAGAGTTTGGTTGTTTCTCTGTCTTTTTTGTTATGAATAATGCTTCCATAGTGGGTGGAAAAATATCTCTTCAAGTCCCTGCTTTCAATTCTTTTGACTGTAGAGACATAAGTTCATTTGATGGACCATGTGAAATTCTAACTTGAAATTGTTTTGAGAAAAAAAAAAAAAAAACATGCTGTTTTTACCACAGCTTATTACTTTATGCACTTTCTTTTCTGCATTTTGCCAACACTTATTCTCTGATTTTTTGATAGCTGTTGTCCTTAAGAGTGATACTTGATATGTCATTGTAGTTTTGGTTTGCATTTGTTTAATAGTGGATATTATTAAGGATTTTTATGTGCTGATTGACCACTTGTATATTTTCTGTAGAGAAACATCTGTTTGTTTGCTCAGATTTTGAGTCAGATTATGTTTACTGAGTTGAAATTTAAGAGTTCTGTGTCTATCCGTCTATCTATCTATCTATCTATCTATCTATCTATCTATCATCTATCACTTATCTATATTACATATGATTTGTATATATCTTCCTCTTTTCTGGGGTTGCTTTTCCTTCTGTTGATATTGTTACATGACGTATAATTTAATTTTTTTCATTAATTCATATTTCTGTTATTGTATGTATGTTCTGACCTGCTTTGTCATTTCTAAGAGCGCATTTTCAAATCCAGAGTCATGAAGATCTTTCCTTATGTGTTGTCCTAAGATTTTCACAGTTTAAATCTTTTATGTTTCTTATTTTTTATATACCGTATTCAATAAAATTCCAATTTCATACATTTGTGTCTGGTTATCACAGGAATATTTGTTGAAAAAAAACTTGGGTATGCCATAGAATGATCTTACCATCTTTGTCAAAAGTGTATAATACATAAAGGTGTATTTCTGGGCCTTTTATATTGTTTCTTTAGTCACTGTGGCAGTACAACCATTTCTGTTAAGCTTAAGAGTCACAAAATATTATTCTCCTGACTGTTTTTTCAGTATTCAGAATCCCTTAACAATCTTTTCATTTATCAGATAGGCTTTTTCTTGTTCTGAAAAAATCTTAACAATTTTGATGAGGAACATATTCCATTTATTTATGTCTTCTTTAATATTTTGCAATATTGTAGTTTAAATTATGTATAACTTTAATCCCATTAGATGATTCATTTCTTAGTTTGTCTTTTTTGATGATTTACACATGGAACTGTTTTCTTTGTTTTTTATTATTTATTGTTTCTACATACAAATTATCCTTTGCATATTCATTTTATTTCTCATCCTTATAGTGAATTTGTTTCTTAGCTCTAATAAGCAATTTATAGAACTTTTAAAAAATTGGATAAAGAATCATATCATGTAAGAACAGGATGGTTTTGTCTTTCATTTTGTAATTTAGAGACATTTCCTTTTCTTGCCTAGGTACTCTGTCTAGGATTTCAAAATCCATATAAAATAGAAGTGCTGAAAATGATAATATTGCTCTATTATTGAACATTTCAGGTTCAACACTGAATGTGATAGTTACTGTGAATTTCCCATGTGTCTTTTATCATACTATGGTATTTTCTTTCTAGGCCTCATTTGTTGATTTTTTTTGTGATTAGAGCTTCTTGAATTATAAGTAATGCTGTTTTATGTAATAAGATCAATGATTATGAATTTTCTGCTTTTGTTTTTGTTAACATGGCATGTACCAATAACAGCCTTTTGTATGGCCTTGCACTGCACAGGTCTATAATCCTTCTAATATTTTGCTGAACTAAATTTGCTAATGTGGTTGTGAAGACTGTATATCAAGGTTTATAATGAATAATGTTATTTTGTTGTACTGTCCTTGTCTGTCTGGTATTGGGTCACTGCAGGTATGACAAAGTGAGTTTCAACATGTTCTTTCCTCTTCAAATGTTTAGAAAAGCTTTGAGAACTAATTTAATTTCTCTATGTGATAAAATTTAACAGAAAGCCTTGGAGTTTGACTTTCCTTAACGATATTTTCATTAATAGATTGATTTATATACTAAATAATATTTGGTTCAGATTATGTCTTCCTGTTTCAATATTAAAATATTTTGCTTTTAGATCTGTCTGTGTTCCATCCATGGTATCCAGTTTGTCACCTTTCAATATATTTCCAAATATTATTTTTGTTCTAATTAATTAATTAATTATTTGGTACAGAGTCTCAGTACACAGCTCAGACTCATACAGATCTTCCTGCCTGAGTCTTCCCAGTACTGGGATTATAAGGGTGCACCACCATACCTGCTTTCAATGTCTGCCTCAGCATGAGGCCAGCACAGCATGCAGTATCAGAGATTGAGTGCAGGTTCTTGCACTTGCCAGGCAGGTACTTAGACCACCAAGCCATCTTCCAGCCCTCCAAATATTGTAGACTTTCTTTTTTCACTTCAATTTCCCTCATTTTTAAGTTTGATTGCATCTGCATAAATTGTTGTAGTTAAATGGTTTATGTAGAAATTTTTATTTACACAGTATCTTTTTTGTCTCATTTTTAAGTTTAAGTCTATTATGTCTATGTAGGTCCTCTTGTTCTCCTCTATATTTTATTATATGCAATTTCTTTTCCTGTCCTGTTCTCAGTTCATTTGACTCATTGGATCTAAACTGAGTTTTACACTTAGCATATGTCTGAGATGTTTTTTCCTCATTTAGCCAATTTATGTTTTGGAGATCGTAACTGATTTACATTTAAAGGGACTGCAAAATGATAGAAGGAATTGTTTTTGATATTTTAGTACTTCTTTCTCATATGCTTCATAAGTGTTATACCTTAATTTCTGGACTACTATCTTCGTATTTGCTTAATTATTTTTAGGAAAATGTTTAATTTTGTCATTTATTTTGGTATATATTATTTAGCTATTTTCTTCTTGTTCACCATGGGAATTACATTTAACCTATCAAAGTTATAATGTTCCTATTTGAAAAAGAATTAATTAACTCAAAAACATACAGACCTCCGTTCCTTTGACAGTTTCCTCTATATATTTATCTTTCAGGTATCAGTCACCCAGTTAAGTCTTTACATATTTTGAGTTTGTAATGATTGCTGCATGGTGACACGTTGAGAAGTCTAGAAGCTTACCTAAGTGACTCACCAGGGTGCATGCGCCTCACTTTGTAAACATCCTGAGCTTGTGGAAGAGGAGGGCAGCGAGATGGCACGAGAAGTTACCCAACGTGCAACATACGGACGGAAAAGAAGCTAGCTGTCCCCTTTTCTCCTTGAACTGATGCCCCTTGTAGGCCACCCTGCCTTGGAGCCAGCTGATTATGGACAGAAACCTCCACTAACTGTAAACTAAATAAACCTTTCTTTCTTTAATTTTGAATGTTGAGTATTTTGTCTCAGCTACAAGAGAACAGTAAACAGGACAGGTCAAAAACATAAATCAATAATTTTCATTCATTTATCTCTTTAATTACATAATAAGCTATCAAATTATAAAACAAAGCTTAAAATAGTAACTTTTAAATTATTCATTATCAGCCACTTAAAACAGGATTTTAAATTGTTGGGATATAACTTACTGTTAGATAGCAATAATTGTGCATGCATTTACTTTTACCAAGGCTTTTGTTTCTGCATGCAGCTTCCCTTATTCTTTCTGTTCTTGCTGTCTACCGTCCTTTCACTTCAACCAGAAGGACTCCTTTGTACATTTCTTATTAGGCATTCTAGTGGAATTTCTGGACTTTATTCATTTGGAAATGACATAATTTCAACCTTGCTTTGAAAAAGAATTTTGCTAAAAGCATGATGGTCGGTTAAAGTTTTATATGTCTTAAGCACTTTGAATGTACTCACTTTGTGCCTGCTGGCTTCCACAGCTTCTGATGAAAGATAGAGTGACTTTTTCTGAGAATTTCTTACATGTGACAAATTATTTCTTTCTTCATTTTTTCCAAATGTGATCTTTGAATTTGTCTTTAAATAGTTTGACTAAAATATGTCTTGATGTGTGAGACTTTTTCTGTTTTATATCTTATTTATAGTTTGCATCTTATTTGTAGTTCATTGAACATTTTTGATGTTTATATTAATGTCTCTCTCATATCTGTCATAAATCAGCAGAGGTTTTGAGCAATATAGCTTTATTCTCATCTTTCCTTTACCTCTCATTCTCTGATAAGAGTAGTATTCTGAGTAGAGTAGTATGTTGGTCCATTTGGTTGTAACCTAAAGATCTTCAGGTTTATTTAGTTTTCCTCAGTCTTTGTTGTTTCTGTTCTTCATTATGAATAATTTCTATTATCTTGTCCTCAGTTTCATACATTTTTTTTTCTGCCTAGGTAGATATGAGCTTTTCAATTAAAGAAATTTTCCTGTTTCTATCTTACATGTTAATATTATCCTCACTGAATTTCTTTACATGATTCTTTCATTATTTGGGCATGATGAAGACCATTATTTTAAAATCTTTGTCTAGTAGACCTATTATCTGGACTTTTTCTGGCACGGTATCTATTTATTTTTCCATTAAAGAAGTCACGCCTTTTGCATTTTCATCTTTAATTTATTGAGAACTAGATATTTAAATTTAACATTATAAAATATCTGTAGATAAGATTTGTTATTTTTTTAGTAGCTCTTCTTTCTTATATTGTTATGAGTTGTCTCTCTGTGAAGCCTCAGTTCAACACAGAAACTTAGATACAGAAACTTGTGGTCTTTTCTGAGCCTTGATTTTCCCTGAGGTTGCAGAGTTAGTTTCAGTGTTCCTTGTATATGTTGTTGCTTCTGAATATCTTAATCTTTGATGTTTTTATAATCATGTCTACAAGCGAATGTGTTTAATACAGGATATACAATGTATAAAATTACCTTATAATATTCATCCAAAAATTCAAATGCAGAATGATGCAAGATATCTGTCCACACAAGAGTGATCCAAAGAATTAAGATGAGAGCCTGACTATATGGAAAAGTCCTGTGTAAGACCAACTGAAGATCTTCAGTCAATCCAGTTGGGGGCCAAGAACTTCCCAATAATGTCTCATATAAGGTTTGAGTCAAGGACTTGCACAGGATAACCCAAAATTCAGTGGTGGAAACAAAAAATCTGCACCACTGGGATGATCTGTGCCACCAGGCATAGAGATCTACACTGGAGTCAGGAAGTGAGACTCAAGGTAAGCTCCTCCCGAAGGAATTGAAACTATCCCCAGTCAACAGTGAAGATCCAAACTCCTCCAGTGATGAGAAGAGCTGAAATTCACATCAGGAAACCAGCACAGCAAACTTCTCCAGGAGAACCAACAGCACAACCCCCCACCCCAGTTCTCCTTTGATGCTGTTGGCGGCGGTCCTCAGGTGGGCTTTCCATGCCCAGAATCACAGAGTCAATTCAGCTGTGTGTTGCAAGGTGGGCATTAGTTAATACACCACAACTGTATAACAACTCCAAAAGGGACACAGAGAAAAACAGATAGTAAAGAGATGCTCACCTTTAAATACCTTAAGGTAACTTCAGCTAGAAAACAATTGACTTGCATCATTGAAAAGAGTGGCAGTTTAATGTCTACTTGCTCTTTCTCTGAAACCCTCTGATCATAACCAATAGTCAGTTACCAGAGCATATGTCCCTCACATTAAAATTAGATTTTAAGGACTGGGGAGATAGTTCAGCAATGTGAGCACCTGCCTGGCAAATGCAAGGTCCTGAGTTAAATCCCTGGCACCAAAAATTTAAAAAAAGAAATAAAAAATAAATACATAAAATTACATTTAAAATGTTGTTGAACGCTCTCATGTGTCTATAGGCAGGGCTTTTGGAAGCTGATTGGGTCATGAGGGCCTTATATTTATCATTGGATTAACCTATGAATGACCTTACAGCTCATAGATGTTGAGACATTGTAGGAAGAGAAGGGTTACTGGGGATACGGCCTGGAAGTGAGGTGATAGGATCAGAAGGAGAAGAATCCCAATGGTTCTCTTCATATGATGGAAGTCTTCAAGAGTGGCTGTCTTCAACACTGCAGAGTCACCAGTGTCAGTCTAAGTAGCAAATCCAAAGGGTCTGCGTTGGAAAGTTGAAGAACAATCTGTACTGGAAACCTCAGGGAACTCCAGAAGAAAAAAAATGGCCAAAGGCAATCCCGAATGTAGAAAGTTCTGTGAAGAAAAATAGGAAATGCTTGCTCCCCAACCCCTGCTTTTAGGTAGAGGCTTATTTGCTGGTGCCATACACATCCTGGATGGACTTTCCCCCCTCAGTTTGTGGCCTGTGTGTCAATGATCTATAGCGCTTTCCTAATCTGCTAAGTGGTTCTTACTCAAGTCAAGTTGACATAGTCAAATTAATACTCATGCGGAAGCTGAGCAACACTTACTATTCCCTTCCACCAGGCCATCGAGGCCTCAGAGCCTGACAACTCTGGGTTAGACACTGTGGAACTGGAGCCCAAGTGAAGATCACATTCTTAAAGTGGCAGGACCTGTGTATTTTACCTCAGTAATGGGCAAGAACCCAGTATGTATGACCTTCAGCATTCAGGATTCTTTGGTCTAATTCTTACTCATACAAGCCATGGACAAGATCAGGCTCCAGAAAGTCATGTACCACAGCCCAGCACAGGACCGCGGGAGCTTTGCTGCTACTGTGGAAAGACAAAAAGTTGACCAGCTCACCACGGTTTACAAGACTCCCTTTGGAGCATTCTGATTTTGTATACTTTTAGTAGAATTCAAGTTCTGAAACAATGACTTCACATGGACTCAATTCTTATGTATGGTATTACAGATTTGTGGGGTTTGCACTCCACTACCTTCAAAGAAATCTATTATTGCTGAAGTGAATAGAAGAAAAAAAAAACCCATAAAAGCTCAACAAACCAAATATACATACAGGATGACGCTACATAAAGTAGCATAGATCGATGTCATATTAGCGCTGAGTTTGCACAACTTTAAACCATCAGAATTTATAGCTAAATCAAATGTCTATTAAGTAACAAGATGCTAACCCACAAAACATAATGAAAAATTTGCTTCCCTGTGAGTCTGTGAAAGGACATATTTATTTGCAAAAGAAGTTAAACAAAGACTCTATAATCTTTCAGACAATTTTACTCTGAAGCAAATATTAATTAAAATAGCGTCTTCCAGGTAATAAATATATCAATAAAGCATTTCCAAATTACTTTGCTTTTACCATCCCTATTATATTAGTTGGTCTCACCTTCTGATTGCAAGAGTCATTAACATGGAAAATAAACTCACCAGTGCTTTAGATTGGATTTCAGCTTTGGACTATACAATACTATACTATACATTTCACTTTTAGGATTTTCTCCCCAAGGTAAACTGATTTTGTCCTTTTAAATGGTCATGAAAAATTGTAAAATTTAAATTTAGGAGTAAATCTATTGAAAAGATAGAGCGCTCAGTCTTTTTCTGTGGACCAACTTGCTTAGGCAAATAACCCTTCATAATTGTTAAGTCGGAAGACCTCGTTAAGTCCCTCATTATCATTCTGGGACAATGATCTGTCTAGATAGTTTTTGGAGATCTGAGAAAGGCCATGTTTTAAAATTTTCATTTTGGCATTTCCTCAACTATAGTTCAAAATTTTGGTAGTTGTTCAATACTACAGATGTAATTGTTCAAATTCTGATTTGAAGCATCTGTTTTATCCATCTAGAACAGAAAATGTTGACAAATCAGGCTGGGAACCTAAAACATAATGATATTTTTCTTCTGAAGGATTCATCTTTCAATGCCGCATTCTACTATCAGAGCAGAGACACTAGAGGTTTAAATAAAACATTGTGTGATCTTCAGAACACTTACCTAAAGGGAGCAGTGAGAAAATTAAAACCCCCCGTTAGGCTAAGCAATACGCATGAATCATGGGCCTTGTGAATAACTCATTCTGTGGGTGAAAATTTTAAGAGGAGTCCATAATTCTGTAGTTCTGAGGAAACAGAATCAGAGTTTACTTCAGCCACTGAGCAAAATACAAGCTCCTGGCACACCTCTGTAGGGGGTGTTGTTAGTGGGGATCCCTCATTGGTCATTCCCTTACATAATTCATGTCACTTACTTGTGGGTTTCTTGAACAGTTAGTGTAAGGCCAGAGTCCAGTTCCTCGGTGATCAGGTACATAGGGGAACTGCAGAGGAGTGCATTACATGACTGAGATTTATACCTATTTATGGCCCGACAGTAGCTATGCTGATTAATACACACACAAAAAAAATGCAACGTAAAAATATGCAATACCACATAGATAGGATAATTTTAAAATTTTAAATATTTCTCTCTAATTGTGATTAAGACTACAATGCAATCAGCCACGCACTGATTAAAAGCACATAGAGTCTTCTGTCAGCATGGCCAAACGTACCACAAGGTAGGACACTTCCACACAGAATGAGGGTCCATCCCAGTGTGACAGAGGAAACTTCTCAGCCATGGCTAGTAAACTCAGCAGCAGTCCCTGTTAATCCTTCACTGACTCAATCTACATCTTCCTTCAGATCTTTTCCTCCCCTCCTCTCCTCATATTACTGAGCCCTTGATTACCTCTTACGTTCTTCTCAGTTTTCTTGTAATAGCAACACATTTATTATTTAGAATGCCAGCTTCTGAATTAGATAGTTACTGGACAATATAGCATATCTTCCTCACAAACTACCCCACAGCCATGACCTCTTACCTGTGCTGGCATTCTTATTTTTTAAAATCATTTGTTTGTTTAGTACAGGGTATCACTATGCAGCTCAGACTCATAGTGATCTTCCTAGCTTAGCTGTCCCCATGCTGGGATTATAGGCAAGTGCCCACCGTGCCCCAGGTTCTGAGGCCAGTACAGCCTGCAGTTCTGGGGATCGAACCTGGGTTCTTGCACTTCCCAGGCAGCGTCTTAGCCTGCCAAGGTATCTCCCCAGCTCCAGGCTTGACATTCTTGAAGACAGGAGGGCCAGCCTTCCAGTGTCCAGGCATCTAGTCAGATTTGGTTATCTAGGTGACTTTTATTATCTGTGTCTTTTAAAATTCTCTCATGTCATCGTATTTGGAAATAGCCCTTTTTCTATGTCTTTGAGTCACGGCTCCCGCCACTTGCTGATTGTTCAAATGCTGAAAGTTCCAACAGAGACGTTGCAGGAGGCAATGGCGCAGCCTGGCACATGAGGACAGCTGCCTCTGAGTCCCAGCTTCACGTGCATCCAGCAAAATGGGTCTCCAGTTCCTTTATCCCAGGTAACGGCGCATTACTCTGTTCCATTTCTCAGGAACTGAATTCAGATATCTGAGCTCTCATCTGGAAAACTGGTTCTTCTCAACATAATTGTTTTTGGTGATCTCTCTGAGCACAAATCTTTCTTTTTGCCCACCTGATCACACTTTGAGAGAAAGTTGTAATTTCTTAGGCCCCAGCTGGGAACTATAAAGAGAGAATTAGAATAGATATTGAACCTTCCTTC
>PVJA010042711.1:0-17164 GCA_004027025.1 Myocastor coypus | reverse complement strand
ATCCTCCTGCCTCAGCCTCCCAAGTGCTGGGATTACAGGCATGTGCCACCACGCCCGGCTCAAGAATTTCAAAAGGTGTTATTTTTCACATCATACTTGCAATGGAAGCTGAATTATTTCAGGAGCAGAAGGGAAAGATTATGGGAAAGAAATGCAACTTTTTCACGTATGCCTCTACATTATCAAGGCTATTATTAATAGCCTTTATTGGATAACCATAAATCTTATGGAAATATTATTTCCCTGGCACCTTCTCACTTTGGGGTCTTAGCATTCAGTTGGTGATTTTTACCTGATTCGGGTTTTTTTTTTTTTTTTTTTTTTTTTTTTTTTTTTTTTTGCATTTTAGTATGGGGTCTACGAGGTCTCACTAGGTAGATTGGACTCATAGTGATCTGTCTGTCTTCAGTCTCCCAAATACTGAGATTATAGGCGCACGCGCGCATAAAATCACGCCCAGCGTCAATCGCTATCTCAGTGCGTCTTGGGGTGGGGCCAGCATGGCACAATGCTGTGTCTGCCTGCGAAGCAGGCACTTTAATCCGCTGAGCTATTTCGCCAGCCCTTCAGTAGGAATTTTTTAGCCTTATCAACTGGAGGTTTTTTTTAGCTGCTTCTCAAAACTAAATTTCTAGCTTTTGTTGTTCTCATTTGACCTTTTTTTTATTATTATTATTATGGCCAGCTCAGCCTGCCCTGGGGGCAGGGCTGGCACAGCATGGGGTGCTGGAGATCGAACCGTGGTCCCCGCCGCCACCTAAGCTTTCCTAATCAGGCGCTTTAGACCACTGAGCCATCCCGCCAGCCCCTCATTTGACCTTTTGAGTGATGCCTTTTTTTTTTTTTTTAATTCTTTCTTCCTAGGAGCGTCTTTGCTCCTGAACTTTTGTGCTGTAACTATATTTATAGCTCATGTCAATGAGGACATTGAACCTGTACTTTGCATATTTAGGAAAAGGACAAAGCACCCCTGGCCAGAAATTTTGAGAGAGATATTATTTATACTGAAGGACCAAAGGAGGGGCAGAAAATCTGGGATAAATCTCTACAAGTATTGTCCCAAGAGGACAAACAAACACCTAAGTTGAGTGGCCTCCCACATGCGTGCAGCCGAGATATTAAAACCGCAGGATCCCAGTGTCAGGATCTCCTCAGTCAGCTGGCTGCTCTGCTGAGCGACAGCAGCGGCCCCATCCCCGCAGCAGAGGACGCTGTGAAGGAGAGGACCCAAGATATCGGTGCCAATGAGCAAGTGTGGAGACCCATGAGTGCTCAGGTACCCCTCATTTAACGTGTGTGTGTGTGTGTGTGTGTGTGTGTGTGTGTGTATTATGGCCGGCTCAGCCTGCCCTAGGGGTGGGGTTGGCGCAGCATATGGTGCCAGGGATTGAACCGAGAGCCTGCAGTTGCCTAGGCTTGCCTAAGCAGGCCCATTAGACCACTGAGCTGAGCAAGGATATAGCTCAGCAGCTTAAGCACCTGCCTGGCAAGCACAAGGTCCTGAGTTCAATCTCCAGTACCACTGGAAAAAAAAAAAGCTGTTTCCATAGGGGCCAGCAAGATGGTTCAGTGGTCTAAAGTGCCTGTTTAGGAAAGCTTAGACAACCACAGAGACCATAGTTCAATCCCCGGCACCACATGCTGCACCAGCACCACCACCAGGGCAGCCTCCCAGGGCAGGCTGAGCCAGCTATAATACAAAGAAATAAATAAAAAATAAAACAGACTGCTGAGTTATCTTGCCTGCCCAACAACCTATTTAACAGCTGTTTATTTTTATATTATGGCTGGCTCTACCTGCCCTGGGGGTGGGGCTAGAGCGCAGCATGTGGTATTGGGGATCAAACTGCTGTCCATGCGGTTGCCTAAGCAGGAACTTTAGATTGCTGAGCCATCTTTTTTTTTTTTAGAATTTATTTTACTTTTTTCCTGTTTTGGAACTTTTGTTTATTTTTATGACCAGCTCAGCCTGCCCTGAGGGCAGGGCTGGTGCAGCATGTGGTGCCAGGGATGGAACTGTGGTCCCTGCAGCCGCCTAAGCTTTCCTATGCAGGTGCTTTAGACCACTGAGCCATCTTGCCAGACTGTAACAGCTATTTACTTATGACTGAGGTTCACTGTTTGGACTTGCAACGTGTTCTTTTTTTTTAGAATTTTTAAATTTTATTTATTTTTTTCTTGTTTCAGAACCTTTTGTTTGTTTATTCACTCATTTTTATGGCTGGCTCAGCCCGCCCCGAGGGCAGGGCTGACGCAGCATGTGGTGCCAGGGATGGCACTGCGGTCCCTGAAGCCGCCCAAGCTTTCCTAAGCAGGCGCTTTAGACCACTGAGCCATGCCGCCAGGCCCCAACCTGTTCTTTTTTTAATAGCTCTGTACATTTAAAAAAAAAATTATGTATTTAGTACAGGGTCTCACTATGTAGCGCAGACTCACAGTGAGCCTCCTGTTTTGAGCCTCCTCAGCACTGGGACTACAGGTGTGCACCACCATGCCTGGTCTTAGTGGCCAGCTCAGTGCACCCAAGGGCAGGGCTGATGTGGCATGTGGTCATGGAGATCAAACCCAGGTCCCTGTACTGCTTAAAAGCAGGCACTGAAGTCTGCTGAGCTATCTCCCTGGCCCTTCTGAACATTTTTTTTTTTTTTGGCGGGACTAGAGTTTGAAATAATGAGCTTGCACTTGCTAGGCAGGCACTTGTGCCATGGAGCTATCTCCTCAGCCCCTCTGAACTCTTATTGTGCAACTTTGTTTCTCAGTACTAAAGTATGTTATTCTTGTATATCAACATTTTCTTTAAAAAAAGTTGTCGAAAATGTCACTTATCTGTTTAATGTCACTATGTTAATACAAATAGAAAAGGTGCATATTGTTTTGAATTTTTTTTTTTTTGTTTTTTGACCAGACCTTGTGTTTGCCATGCAGGCACTTACTCTCTACTGAGCTATTTCCCCGGCTCTTGTGGAGTTTTTTTTTTTTTTTAATTAATTAATTAATTTATTTATTTATTCTTGTTTCAGAACCTTTGTTTGTTTATTCACTCATTTTTATGGCTGGCTCAGCCTGCCCCGAGGACAGGGCTGGCCCAGCATGTGGTGCCGGGGATTGAACCGCGGTCCCTGAAGCCGCCCAAGCTTTCCCAAGCAGGCGCTTTTTTTTTTTTTTTTTTGTCTTTTTGAGACAGGGTCTCACTATGCAGTTGAGGCTGGCCTTGAGCTCACTTTTGTAGCCCAGGCTGGTCTCGAACTCGCACCGATCCTCCTGCCTCAGCCTCCCAAGTGCTGGGATTACAGGCGTGAGCCACCACGCCCGGCTCCATAAGCAGGCGCTTTAGACCACTGAGCCATCCCACTGGGCCCCTCCTGTGGAGTTCTTTGTTTAAAAAATCTTTTAGTTGGTACAGGGTCTCACTGTGCAGCTCAGACTTGTAGTCATCCTCTCTCAGCCTCCTCAGTGCCACACTGCACTCAATTTTGGGGGCCAGCACAGCATGTGGTACTGAGGATCAAACCCGGGTCCTTGCATTTGCCAGGTAGCTTAGACCACCAAGCTATCTTCCCAACCCCAAAGTTGTTTTTTTTTTTTTTTTTTTTGTGGAACCAGTTATTGAAATCAGGACCTTGCACCTGCCAGGCAGGCACCTGTGCCTCTGAATGATCTCTCTGGCCCTTTATTTTATTTCATTTTTAAAATTTAATTTAACTTGGGGCTGGGGAGATAGCTCCGAGGCACAAGTGCCTGCTGGGCAAGTGCAAGGTTGTGAGTTCGAACCCTGGTCCCAAAAAAAAAAAAAAAAAAAAAATAATAATAATAATAATAATAATTTAACTTAATTTGTGGGACCAGGGATTGAATTTAGGCCCTTGTGCTTGCCAGGCAAAGCACTTATTCTACTGAGCTATTTCCCTGGCCCCCAAGAGGATTATCCTTACTCATTTTTTCCCCTGGTATCAGGAATTGAACTCAGGTCCTTGCACTTGCCAGGCAAGTGTTTATTCTACTGAGCTGTCTCCCCAGCCCCCAAGTTTCTTTCTTTCCTTCTTTCTTTCTCTTTTTTTTTTTTTTTTGCGGGACTGGGAATTGAACTCAGGTATGCTACTGAGCTATCTCCCCAGCCCCTCAAGTTTCTTTTCTTTTTTTTGTCTTTTTTGAGACAGGGTCTCGCTATGCAGTTGAGGCTGGCCTTGAGCTCACTTTTGTGGCCCAGGCTGGTCTCGAACTTGCACCGATCCTCCTGCCTCAGCCTCCCTAGTGCTGGGATTACAGGCGTGTGCCACCACGCCCGGCTCAAGTTTCTTAAGTATATCTTTTCTTACAGAAAACTGAAGGCCTGGAGCAGAAAACCCAGACACTCACTAAGCGAGTGGAACAGCTGTATCACATGTGTGAAGAGGCTGCTCCAGAATCGCCAGGTGCTGGAGAAAATCACAGGCAACAAGACAGACTCTGGAAACGTTTGCAGGGAAACATGGCTGTTGATGACACTTTTCAAGGGAAATTAGATTCGGACAGGAATAAAGTAAGAATTTCCCGGAAATGGGCATTTAACACTGAAAATCACTTTATTTTACTAAAAACATTAACTATATCTAATGCGCAAAGTCTGTGTATTGCTCATACTTTATTTTGGTCAGGGTCTCAGCATGGAGCCCAGGCTGGCCTTGAACTTAGCGGTCCTCCTGCTTCAGCCTCCTGAGTGCTGGGATTAGTGTGCACTGCAATCCCCAACTGAGAACAGACTTTTCAACAAAAGCAGGAGCTTTAGGCACTGGTGGCAGCACCCTCGCCTCCCTTTGCTTCTTGCTCTACCCATCAACCACCCACCACTTCTTGGTTTTTTGAGACAGGATCTTGCCAGGTTCCAGGCTGGCTTTGTAACTTGCTATGTGACAGGGGTTGTAAGCAAAGTTGAATTTTTTGGTTAAGGTTTTTCAGCACAATTAAGGACAGAGAAGCCCAAGGAGGCTTCTGTTGCTGCACAGGAGGACCCCAGAGAAAGAGATGGGAGAGTCCTCAGAGCAGACAAAGGGAGGCAGCTGCTTTTATCATTTTCTGACCAGGGAGGGACTTTGGGAGGTATGGTGATGTAGTTATGGCTTATTGGAGATCTCTTGGTGCACAACAGAAAGGGACAGCGGAAGGGCTGAGAGAAGGTGAGGTAGTTGTTCTGGGACTTAAAGCCATCTTGGAGATGCCATGGTGACTCAGCAGGTCTCCACAGGGAACTGAACCCAGCGTTTCCATCTTTGGGTTGTTACAAAGGGGATGACTCTCTCAGACTACTTCCTGCTGAGTGGGGCCGTTGTCAGGACGGTGATGGGCCGCTCCCTTGTACACTCTGCTCCCAGGTGTGTCCACCAGGCCAAGAATCTCTTTGGTAGCCAAGGCACGAATCCTGGATTGGAGAAACTTGGAAAAGAGTTTGAAAAGGCAGGGTGCCAAGAGTAAGCAGGTCACCAGTGTGGTTAAAGGGCCCAGAAGTAGGATTACGTAAGGGGCCCACGATCCAAACGTGTCATCCCACCAAGACCACGGGGTGGGAGAAGAGAGGGGATACCCTAGCTCTTGGTGCTTGTGCTCTAGCCATCCACGAAGGCTCTTTACCTTGCCCATGACGATCCCTGATGCATTCACAAAGTAGCAGCACTCTTCTCCCAGAATGGCACAGGTGCCCCCTCTCTCAGCTGTCAGCACATCAAGAGTGCGGTGGCCTTGGAGGGCGATAGTGGCAAGACGGTTGATTTGGTTTTGAAGCGAATGAACAGCAGGTGTTATTTCATCTATTTTTTGGTGTAAGTCAAGAGAGAGTTGGTGATAGAGATTCTTGGCATGAATACTCGCGCCTGCTGCTGCTGTCCCAAAACCCGCCCTGAGAACCGAGAGGATGTTCGCTCCAACGAGGGCCGGAACGTGTGCAGCTCTCATTTCTCGGGTGAGATGGGCACCTTGCAGCTGAGACAGGAGGGATGTTTCTATGGCATCCTGTGAGTTTATAGTTAGTGCTGGGACCAGGAGGACAAGTGTGCAGGACCCCACCCATCGAGGGGGAAGACAGGTGTAAGCCCCTGCTTTGCATCCTACAAACCATCCTTTCGGAGGGCAAACACCCGTGTCCTGTGTGTGTGTTATGTATCTAGTGCAGTGAGGAAGATCTTGTAATTGAAGTGAGGAATTTTTGAACTGAGAGATGAGACAAGTAAGATTAGTTGGCCATTGTTGTGAGTTATGAATATGTAAGGGGCCAGCTCTGGCAGGATTATGTGGAAAAGACAGGTGAGAGGTATTCCAGCGTGCAGGGGCTACCATGTAGAGGTCTTGCCTATAGGGAATGCAGAGCCAGCATTCTGTGAGGCTCAAGGTTAATGAGAGAGTGTCGTAGGCACGTAAGAGGAGCTGAGGGATAGGGGGAAGGATTTTTTGTTGTAGGACAGCGGAGGGATAGGCTGGGATATCAATAGTAGGAAGTGGAGTTATAAGCTGAGTTTTTATGGTCATAAAATTGCCATAAGGCATTTGCCATGTGTTGCCTTGATTACGGAAATAGAGTCCCCAAGTTTTGCCCAAGAGGAATTGGGGGTGTGACGCATTGGGGACTGGCAGTGTCACCTGTCTGGCATCAAACCAACCCACAAACCAGACTGAGATGAGTGGGTCTGCCTCCTTTAAGATTTGTCCATAGTTATTTATGCCTATGGTCTCGCAGCCCGCAGTGTCGCGATAGAAGACATCGGCATTGACACATTTCTGCTGGCGGAGCGAGGGAGGTCGGGGAGTGACGTATAGACTGTCCGGGGAGCAACATATGCCTATAGGTGATGTGCACTTTGTTTCCTCCCTCCACTCCTTGTATGTGCCACCTATCCCTCTTCCTGTCCCCTCCCATGTTTGTCCCACATGCCAGGTTTGATGGATTGGCACTAGTCGACAGTAAGGAACATGAAAGACAACTCTGGGATTTGAGGGAGTAAAATTGTGAGAAGCTATTATCCCTTGATCCGATAGGGAAAGCGTCATGGTGTAGACAGGTTGTGGTTGTGTAGCTGGGGGTAGGCTGGAGCGAGCTGGGAGTAGGAGGAGCATGAGACGCAGGAGCTGGAGCATATCTGAGTTGTTGTTGGTCTTTAGTGATCTTAGGACAGACAGCTGAGGGTGAGAATCCCAACCAAGGGTTAGCCGGGCGTGGTGGCACACGCCTGTAATCCCAGCACTCGGGAGGCTGAGGCAGGAGGATCGCTGTGAGTTCGAGACCAGCCTGGGCTACAAAAGTGAGCTCAAGGCCAGCCTGAACTGCATAGCAACACCTTGTCTCAAAAAGACAAAAAAAAAAAGAATCCCAAGGGTTGCTGCAAAGTGTAAACTGTAAGAGTATGAAAGCTACCTTATATGGCACCTAGAAGTCGTCTGGTCATACAGTCCACAGTCCAATGATGAACGAGACAAACAACTGAGAGTAAGGGATCAGAAGCCAGATGGGGAAGCAGTATATGAATTACCGCAGGTTTTCTGAACCCTTAGGTGGAGATGCATAGGCCACAGGAGTTGCGAAGACCACTCAGGAGAAGTGGAGTTGTCTGTGAGTTGTCTGTGGAGTGGAGTTGTCTGGGCACCCCTTGACTCAAGTCGTATGGAACCAGGAGGGCAGGCTGGCTGCTGTCGGTGTTTATTGCTGTCCTGTAGGCTTAGAGGATTTAAGATATATTAAATTTCCAGGAAATACAGATGGTGTTGATGGAATGGTATATATTGGTTGTGGGAGACAGGCATCCACAGGTTGTCACAGCTGGTATCAGAGGAAAGATAGAACAAGAATATAGTCAGTTATGGGAGGAGAGTTATCAGGGTTAGGGAAGTTGTGAAGCAGAGAAGGTCTTCCACACGTGAGCTCAGATAAGCTTAGAAAGGTAGGGCTTTTGGGAAGTGCATTAAACCTAGTTAGAGCTAAGGGAAGGAACTGAGGCCAAGGCAGGTATAGCTCTAAGATGAGTTTTGTGAAGGGAGTTTTTAAAAGCCCAGTTGCCTTTTCTACTTTACCAGAGGACAGGGGTGATAGGGTATGTTTAAGTGCCACGTGACGTTAAGACTGGAAGCAACCCATTGAGTAATTTGGGAGACGAAGGCTGGATCATTATCTGACTGGACAGTCTAGGGCAACCCACATCTGGGAATGATATCCTGTGTGAGAACTTCAGGAAGTACATCTGCGATTTCCCCAGCAGTGGGGAAGATCTCTACCCACCTCGAGAAAGTGCAGATGAAAGTGAAAAGAGAAGGTATCTGTATGTCTTGTAGCAAGGCATGTGTATGAAGCCAATCTGCCAGTCTTCACCTGGGAGGTCTCCATAGAGCTGGCGGGCTGGGAAAGGAGGTGGTCAGTGTCCCCGAGGAGAGGTCATGACACAGAGCTGGCTGAGTAACTTGGCAAGTGATGGTTTTTAGGGAGGAGGAGTGTGTGGTGATGGGAGCTAGGAGTTTGTATAGTACTTTAGTACCAACATAGAAGCACTTGTGTAAGACAGTGATAATGATTTGTGTTTGTCTGGAAGGAGTTCTGGCCCCTAGAAAATCCATCGCTTGCTGATAGTTAGGTTTGTGGGGTAATTGCAGCTGTTCTGGTGAATACTGAGGTGAGGGCATGGCCTTTGAAATGAAAGAAAGAAGGCGAGAAACATGGCTATTGAATAGCTCATTTGGCTGGTGGGCCAGCGAAGGCATTACTCTGAGCAGTCAGATCCGATGGGGCATGGCGTCCCCTGCAGTGGATGACCGCCACCTCTTTTGGGAGCTGTGCTGCCTCCAGAAGGGTAAGGATGTGATGTGCATTGATGGTTGGAGTACCCTGAGCCCTGATAAATCCCGTCTTTCCAGATGGCAGAATCAGAATGGAGAATACTAAATGTACAGTTAGAGTTTGTGTACATGCTTATGCTTTTGTCTTTGGCTAGCATGAGGGCACATGTAAGGCCTATGCGCTCTGCATTGTGTGAAGAGGTCCCAGGCAGCACTGGGCCTGCCTCTATCACAGCTGACCACTGACGATGGCACAGCCTGCCCCACTTCGGGTGTCTGTGTTGGTTGAGCTACCATCTATGAACCATGAGTCAGATGCCATAGAAAAAGGAGTGCTGTCAATGTGATGGAAAGGAGTTGGGGTCCTATGTAGGAAATCAACAACTGTGTTGGGGCTGGGGAGATAGCTCCATGGCACAAGTGCCTGCCTGGCAAGTGCAAGGTCCTGAGTTTGAACCCTCATCCCGCAAAAAAAGAAAATAATAACTGTGTCAGTGGGCCTCCTCAGAGGTAGGGGCCAAGGTGGCAGGATTGAGAAGACTACATGTAGAAACAGTGACAGGAAGGCCCTCTGTGAACATGAGGTCAATCTGTTGTGTACGAGGAGCCATCAAGCCTTGAGGTGCCGTGTGTGCAATGAGCTCCCCTCGGGGATGGGGTGAGTAAACGGTGCGAAGATTGTCCTAAACCTTTTGCCTCTTGTGTTAGTGTGGCTGTCTCCTTCAGTGCAGAGGCATGGAGCCCATCCACACACTGTGTTGTCTCGCTGTTTGGAAAGGTATGCTACTGCCTGGGAGGAACGGACCTTTCTGTGGCCTTAAATGTCCACACGGTGACTATGAGAAGTGTATAGGGTAAAAGGTTGGGTTGGGTCAGCAAGAGAGACCTGGGGCCCTCGGGAGAGAGAGAGAGCCTGCTGTAGTGAAATGAAGGATGTATAGGAGCTATAGGGTTGAGGGGCTCTGACAAGGAATCTTTTGATGCTTTATAGAGGAGCTGAGCTAGGGAAGCAAAGTTGGGAAAATTAGCAAAAATCAGCCACATCAAGGAAGGACAGAACTTGTCACTTTGTGGTGGGCACCTAAAAGTCTTCAAGGAGATCCTCACAGTCGCAGTGATCGCACAAGTAGGGGGGTGAGGGTAAGTCCTAGACATTTGATTTTTTTTTTGGTCTTTTTGAGACAGGGTCTCGTTATTCAGTTCAGGCTGGCCTTGAGCTCACTTTTGTAGCCCAGGCTGGTCTCGACCTCGCACCGATCCTCCTGCCTCAGCCTCCTGAGTGCTGGGATTACAGGTGTGCGCCACCACGGCTGGCTGACATTTGATTTTTGGTGAAACCACCTGAGCTTTGGCTGGAGAGGCCCTATAACCTTGTGGCAGGAGACTGAGAGTGGCTATGTGTTAGAGGGCTAGAGCATGAGGAGGAGAAAAGGAGCAGGTCATCAATGTACTGAAGGAGTAGGCTGGGCTTAGTTAACATCAAGAGTCTTGAGATCAGCAGTAAAACCTTGGCTAAAGAAGTGAGAACTGGGGCCTGGCAGGATGGCTCAGTGGTCTAACGCGCCTGCTTAGGAAAGCTTGGGTGGCTGCAGGGACCACGGTTCAATCCCCGGCACCACATGCTACACCAGCCCTGCCCTCAGGGCAGGCTGAGCCGGCCATAAAAATAAATAAACATGGGGAGCTGGGGAGATGGCTCTGAGGCACAAGTGCCTGCTGGGCAAGTGCAAGGTCGTGAGTTTGAACCCCGGTCGCACAAAAATAAACAAACAAACAAACAAACAAACAAATAAAAGTTCTGAGACGAGAAAAAAAAAGTGAGAACTACCTCTGAATTCCTGAGGCAGGACTGTCCATGTGAGCTTCTGGGATCGGAGAGTGTCTGGGTCAGTCCAAGTGAAGGCAAAGAGGTCCTGGGAATGCAGGTGGAAGGGAATGGTGAAGAAGGCATCTCTGAGGTCTAGGGCGGAAAAGTGAGTAGTGGAAGGAGGGATAGAAAAGCATGGTGTAGGAGTTTGTCACTACTGAGAAAATAGATGTAACTCCATTACTAATAGCCCTGAGATCTTGAACTAGACAATAGGAGCCATTGGATTTAAGTACAGGAAAAATGGGAGTATTGTATGGTGAGCAGGCAGTTCTAACAAAACCATTGGTAAGGAAATGGTGAATTTGAGGGTGGTTATTGGATATTAGGGAATGCAAGGGAAGGCCAAGGGATCCTTGAGGTGAAGTAATACAGGGGTAGCTTTTGTGGCATGAGAAGTTGTTTCTATTTCACTATCTCTTCCCTGAATTTCTTATCATACTCAAACCTGTTACCACCTTTCTATAACTGCTGTGGTCCAAAGTGTGATCACACTGTCCTTGTCAGGGGGCAATCTTTTGGAATGCTCATCCAGATTTATATGTTATATATTTCTTGTGCTGGAGGGTGGGAACTAAAGGCTTCACACATGATGACCAACTGCTGTACCAGGGAGCTGAGCCCTTTGCCCTGATCTAACACTAAGCACTCGATTTTTATTTTTTATTTTATTTTATTTTATTTTTTTTTTAAACAGAGCTTTATTTATTTATTTATTTATTTATTTTATTTTTTTTTTCTTGTTTCAGAACCTTTGTTTGTTTATTCACCCATTTTTATGGCTGGCTCAGCCCGTCCCGAGGGCAGGGCTGGCGCAGCATGTGGTGCCGGGGATCGAACCGCGGTCCTTGATGCCGCCCAAGCTTTCCCAAGCAGGTGCTTTAGACCGCTGAGCCATCCCACCGGGCCCAGCACTCGATTTTTAAAAATGCCAAGCACTCCATGAAATGATGTAAAAAAATGCATTCAGTTGAGTTCAGAGAAGCAAAGTTTCTCCCTCTGCTCACAAGTATGTGAATCACAATGATTCACTTCCATGTACTCAGTGTTTAAATGCTT
The DNA here is from genome assembly GCA_004027025.1 of Myocastor coypus. Lineage (NCBI taxonomy): Eukaryota > Metazoa > Chordata > Mammalia > Rodentia > Myocastoridae > Myocastor > Myocastor coypus. The sequence continues at coordinate 5,451 of PVJA010042711.1, read as the reverse complement.
CATTAAAACATAAGGATATAAAAATACCATATGCTTTCCACATTCCTTTAGGTCATATTAAAAGATTTAAAGAACATAATAATAATCTTCCCAACTCTACCATTTTGATTTTAGTAACCTTTATAGTTGTTGCTGGCTTGGTTTCAGACCACTGGAATTAAGCGAATATCACAACAAAAATTAGCTGCATGAACTTTTTGGTTTCTAGCACATATAAAAGTTATGTTGACATTATATTATATATTTATTATATATAAATTAAAGGAGTAAAATGTTCTTTGGAAAAGAAAAATAGGTAGCCAGGCAGCCTAGTTAAGAAGGAAAGAGGGTAAAAATAAATTAGGAAGAATAAATGCATATAATATAGAAATGATGAAAGTAAATCTAAAAATATTTTGTAATTTGGTAACAATAAATTGAAAATCTGGGGGCTCGTATGTGGTTCAGGTGGTGGTAGAATGTGTGTTCAGCATGTCTGAGTCCTTAAGTTCCATCCCCACCATACACACACATGCATGCACACACACGCACATACATACACTATAATTCTAGCGCTCCGGAGACTGAGGCAAGAGGATCACAAGTTCAAGGCCAGTTTGCAGTGTTGGCTATATAATGAATTCAAGGTCAACTTGCTTAAATGAAGCAAGACCTGTCATATATATATATATATATATATATATATATATATATATATATATGACAGAAAAGAAATACATGTCATTGAAACCAATATAATAGTACAGATCTGGAATAACAATAATCTCTAGGAAAGAAAACTACTAGATTTAATACATGAATACAGCTAGGTGTAGTAGCTCACACCTACAATCCCAGCTCTTGGGAGGCTGAGGCAGAAGGATTTGTTTTAGTTCAAGGCCAGCCTGGGCTACATAATCAGTTTAAGACCAACCTAAAATACATAACAAGACACTGTCTCAAATTAATTAATAATGATAATCTAGTAAGGCAATATCAGAAATATTTAGAAACCAACCAAAGTGTTGTCTGGAATCATTACCACTATAAAGTTGAGTAAATAGTAAATGATATTTATAAACTGCCATTTTAACAGGTATAAAAGTTATATTGAATTACTGAATTCATAGTTGATAGTCAATAGCCTCTTTTGTTTTTTTTTTTTGGTACCAGGAATCAAACTCACAACCTTGCGCTTGCCAGGCAGGTGGTGTGCCACTGAGCTATCTCCCCAGCCCCCGGAGCCTCTTTTATTTGTACTCTATCTTGTTCATTTTTTTTTGTGGGACCAGGGTTCGAACTCACGACCTTGCATTTGCCCAGCAGGCACTTGTGCCTCGGAGCTATCTCCCTAGCCCCTCTCTATCTTGTTCTTTAAAGCAGCGGTTCTCAACCTGTGGGTCCAGACCCTGGCGGGGGTCCAACAACCAAAACACAGGGGTCGCCTAAAGCCATTCCAAAGCATAACTGTAGCAAAATTACAGTTTTTTTTTTAAATTTTTATTTATTTATTTTTTTTTAAATTACAGTTTTGAAGTAGCCACCAAAATTATTTTTTGGTTTGGGGTCACCGCAACATGAGGAACTGTACTGTGGGGTCACAGCATTAGAAAGGTTGAGAACCACTGTTTTAAAGTATTCTGTAGGACTGATTCGTCTCCCATTAAATGCAACTGAAGGAAAGATGATGTGTATTTTTCACTCCTTTAGCTATTGTTTCTGGTAGTAACTTCCACTTTTCTAATTTATTCATACTACTGTATCTTGAATTACTATTTTATTTTTATTTTTATTTTTTTTGGCGGGACCAGGGTCTGAACTCATGACCTTGCACTTGCCAGACAGGCACTTGTGCCATGGAGCTATCTCTCAGCTCCATGAATCTTATCTTTTTTTTTTCCAGGATTGAGGTTCAAACTCATGACCTTCCACTTGCTAGGCAGGCACCTGTGCCACAGAGCTATCTCCCCAGCCCTATTATCTTTATCTTTTTTAAAGTTTCACTTCTTATTTTACTGGAAGATGTTCTCCAACAGCTTCCTAAGAAGTGATGCCTTGGAGAGAGAACCTTTTCTTTAATTCCTAGTATAAATGACGAGGTCTTTTTATGAACCTTTTACCTGATAATTGGGCTGAGACTATTTTTGCAGAGATTAGAAGATATTACTCCATTGTCTTCTAGTCTCTCAAGGCATTTCTTTAGCAAAATTATATTGCTATTATTCTTGTCCTTTAGTGTTACTTGTTTTATTTCTTTTAATGTAGGGAGCTTGCAGGTTAGCTCACTTGTTTTATTTTTTATTTATTTATTTATTTTTTGTCTTTTTGAGACAGGGTCTTGTTGTGCAGTTGAGGCTGACCTTGAGCTCACTTTTGTAGCCCAGGCTGGTCTCGAACTCGCACCGATCCTCCTGCCTCAGCCTCCCAAGTGCTGGGATTATAGGCATGCGCCACCACACCCGGCTTAGCTCACTTGTTTTAAAAGTACCTGCTGGGGGGCCAGGGAGATAGCTCCGTGGCACAAGTGCCTGCCTGGTAAGTGCAAGGTCATGAGTTTGAACCCTGGCCCTGCAAAAAAACAAAAACAAAAAAAGTACCTGCTGGGGTACACTCAATCAGGTGCAGGGGACCATGGTTCGATTCCCAGCTCTACAAGCTGCACCAGATCCTCCCTAGCTTGAGCTAGCCAAAAAACAAAACAAACAAACAAACAAAAAAACCCGCCTTATTTCTTTTAATGTATTAAAATATTTGTCATAATATTTTTATTACAACACTTATCCTTCTCATAATACAGTTAAATTTATGTGGTTACTGAAGATTTATAAAGCACAGAATAAAGGAAAGAATATCATTAAAAAACTTCAGTAACTGATCAATCTTATATACCTATATCTATTAATCTAAACTGATCTGATGATGAAAATATGTAATATAACCATTGTTAAATTTAAACAATAAAAATATTAAATCATAAAAAAAACTTGAGTAACCCTACCTCTTTGAGATAACCAGTGTTGTCATATATTTTTATTTATTTTGTCTTTTTCAGGGTCTTACTATGCAGTTCAGGCTGGACCTGAGCTCACTTTTGTAGCCCAGGCTGGTCTTGGACTTGCACCGATCCTCCTGCCTCAGCCTCCCAAGTGCTGGAATTACAGGCGTGAGCCACTATGCCCGGCAATGTTGTCATATAGAAACATTTCCTTCTGATAATCTCTAGACATGCATATTTTAACATAATTGAGATAGGCACATTTTCCTAATCTCATTCACTTCACTATATTATTACTACTTTCTCTAGATAAATATTTTCGAGAGAATTTCTGAGGAATGTATATTTTATCATTATATAGTTGAATTATTCTTTTTTTTTTTTTTTTTTAAACTTTTCATTGCTTTTTCTTTATTTGTTTTGCCATTGTGAAACAGGGTCAGGGCCAGGGAGATAGCTCAGGGGCACAAGTGCCTGCCTAGCAAGTGCAAGGTCCTGAGTTCAATCTCTGGTTCCACCAAAAAAAAAAAAAAAAGAAACAGGATCAGATGAAGCAGTTCAGACCGGCCTTGAGCACACTTTATAGCCCAGGCTGGCCTCAGACTAACAGTGATCCTTCTGCCTCAGCCATCCCTGTACTGGGATGACAGGCGTGCACCACCACACCTGGCTTCATTGCTTTTTTATTATCAATAGTGTAAATATCTGTGCCAGTGCGGCAATACGTGTATATAATCCATTCCAGCACTCGGGCAGGCTGAGACAGGTGGATTCGATGGATAATTTAACAATTTAGTGAGACTTTGTTTGAAAATAAAAAATAAAAAAGGTTACAGATGCAATTCAGTGCAAAGCATGTTCATTTAATCCTTAGATACATACTTTATTATTTCCTCATAATCCTAGAAAATATGACCTAATAATGTTATGATCTAGTACTTATACAATTACCTATTTAACTGTATCCTTGGTATACTGTCATTACTGTTCTTCCTTTTCTTTCTTTCTTTCTTTCTTTCTTTCTTTCTTTCTTTCTTTTTGTACTGGGGATCGAACTCATGACCTTACACTTGCCAAGCAGACACGCTGCTGAGCTATCTCCCTAGCCCCCTAATTTTCATTTTCTTTTGTGCAGGGTCTCACTATGCAGCTCAGACCCATAGTGATCTTTCTGATTTCTGCCTCCCTAGTACTGAGATTACAGGTGTGGTGTGTGCCACCACACCCAGACTGCACTGCCAGGCCCAGGGGCAGGGCCAGCGCAGCATGAGGTACCAGGGATCTAAGTGCTTAGTCCACTGAGCTATATCTCTAGTCCTTGTCATCACTTTCATTGTTATCTTTATCTTCCTGATTCTTTCACTAATACATTACTTATTTATGGTGAAAAATGTATTTTACTTATGTACGCATTACTAAGCCTGAAGTTTTTAAGTCTAGAGTAGATATTTTATTATGCAAGTATAGAATAACATAAATTCTTTATTCTGATAGTTTATTTTTACAAAGGAAAACTCCATGGTGTGGAATTCCTTGACAGAGAAGAATAAGTTCAAACAATTAGATACGTTATTGGATATTCAGCGGAATTTTCAGATTGCTACAACACTGAGATTGGAGGACAAAATTCAGAAACTTCAGAAACAGCTTAGTGATTTGAAATTGTCAAATAAAACTATGAAAACTCAATTGTCAAGAGTAAACGTTCTAAAAGTAAGTAAAGGAAGTGGGGCTTACAAAAATTACTTAAGGCTGGGCATGGCGGTACACACCTGTAATTCCAGCATCTGGGAGGCTAAGTAAGGCAGGAGGACTGCTGCAAGTTTGAGACCAACCTGGGCTACAAAGTGAGTTCAAGGCCAGCCTGAACTCCATAGTGAAATCCTGTCTCAAAAAGACAAAAAGCTTCTTTCACTTAAATTTTGGTCCATTCTTTCTTTAGCTGCCTGGCTCTCCTTGAACTTATAAACAAAAACAAATCAAGAAAACCCTAGTGGGCTGGGGAGATAGCTCTGAGGCACAGGTGCCTGCCTGGCAAGTGCAAGGTCATGAGTTTGAACCCTGGTCCCCCCCCCAAAAAAAAGAAAGAAAGAAAGAAAGAAAACTCTAGTAATTGTGTTCAATTCCTGGTACAACAAACAAACAATCCCTTGTATTAAAAATTATTTTTTTAGCCAGCCGTGGTGGCTCATGCCTATAATCCCAGCACTCGGGAGGGCTGAGGCAGGAAGATTGGTGTGAATTCGAGACCAGCCTGGGCTACAAAAGTGAGCTCAAGGCCAGCCTCAACTGCATAGCAAGACCCTGTCTCAAAAAGACAAAAATAAATAAATAAATAAATAAGTAAAATTATTTTTTTAAAAAATATTTCACACACAATACAGAATATACAATATTAAAACCTATAAAATAAGGAAACCTGTGACCCTGTTGATTGTTTTATGAAATAGACAAAAAAAAAAAAAAAAAAACAAAAA
>PVJA010042710.1:0-17165 GCA_004027025.1 Myocastor coypus | reverse complement strand
GAGAGGAGAGGAGAGGAGAGGAGAGGAGAGGAGAGGAGAGGAGAGGAAAAAGGAAAGGAAACCCACAGGTAATACTGTCTCAACTGGCCATATTAACTACCATATGAAAATACTTTATCTATAAACACACAGAATTGTATCCCCTCAAAAGTAGCATAGAAAATGAATTTCTACCTCCATGAGATATCTATGAAGTATCCTTCAAACTGTTGTTCTCTCCCATGATATGACAATATGTGTCTCTTTCACAAAATATACAAAGCTCAATATTCAGTACCCTATGTGAGAAATATTGGTCCCTATCACTCTTATAGATGGAAAGATAACTTCAAAAGGAGAAAGTGAGGACCAGGCTGTATGCAGTCTTTTCAAGAACATTTTATGGCCTCTTCCTTAAACTGGAAGTAGTTCAAGGTGTATTTAAAATTTGTAACAATTAAAGGAGGAAAATGTCATCAACAAAAACATGAGAAATAACTGAAAATAATGTAATATCTAATCATTATTTCCTGTGATACACAGAAATGAAGAGACCACTGAAAATCCTTTCCAATATTTTAGAATTCTACAATTTTCTAATTTCATTAAGTGCCTTAGGAAAACAACTATTAATAATGATCTAGCAAAGTAGAAGTCTCCTCTGATTCTCTGGACAAAAAATGCTCTTAAAGAGCAAGGCAGAAAAGTGTGAGTATAAACATTTCGGGATGTGAGTGGGGCCGTGGGGTCCACCAGGTCCTCATTCCAGCCAGGCCCCAGGCCTGGCATGTGAGTGGGACTGTCTGTGCTCCCACCAGATCCTCATACCAGCTAGCTCCCACGCCTGGTGTGTAAGTGGGACTGTCTGCCAGTCAGCGGGATCCTTATTCCACACAGCACCCAGCACCCAGGCCAGGCGTGTGTGTGAAACTTCCTCCAGCAGACAGGCCCAGGTTGGAACCTTGTGGCAGAACTCCCTGCAGAGAGGCTGGAGGCAAGACCCACCTAGTTGATCCAGGAGCAGAACATATTGCCAGAGTGGCACAGTGGATTCACTTCCAAGGGCTACAGCAGGAGGAAGTAGAGCACAGCAGCCAGACCCAAGCCACACTCACTTAGAGGAGCATGAACTCAGCAGATCCAGACCTGGTGCTAAGGTAAGAATTCTACCAAAGCTGTACACCGAAATGACAAAGAGAAGGAGCAAAATGCATTCTCAGGCCCCGAGCCTACCCAGAACAAATACAGGAGATAATAGCATAAAAGAAATTAGAAATCACACACCTGAAATCTCTGTAATAATAGCATCTGAAGTAAAGAAACAACTGTAGAAATAGAAGAAATCAAATCAGAAATAATTTCTGAAGTAAAAAAAGAAAGGATAACTATAATGAAAGAAGTACTAAGTGCTTCTAAAGAAGGCACTGATAAAAAATATAGAAGAGAATAGAAAAATGATGGAATCTTTAAATGAGCAATGTAGGAAAGAAATAGAATGCATGAAGCCAATTCAAAACGCCATGCAGGAAATTAAAATCTCAGTCATTTGAATGAAAGTGAAAACCATTTGAATGAAAGTGAAAACAGACTTTCAGACCTTGAAGATACCATTGCAGCTAGTGAAAAGGTAAGAAAAGATCTCTCAACAACAACTAGGATGCAGGAAAAAATAATTCACCATCTGCAAAGCAATGCAAAGACAAACAACATAAGACTAATAAGCACCAATAAGAAAGGAGTCAATACAAATGATATAAAAAGAATATGGGCAGAAATAACAGCAGAAAACTTCCCAAATATGGGGAAACAATCTGAAATTCAGAAAACTGAAGCAGGGCTGGGGAGATAGCTCCATGGCACAAATGCCTGCCTGGCAAGTGCAAGGTTGTGAGTTTGAACCTTGGTCCCGCAAAAAAAAAAAAAAAAAAAAAAAAACTAAAGCATACAGAACTCCAAATAACATTACTTCAATTAAAACCACACCCAGAAATATAATAATCAAGATCCCAGAAATTCAGCCCAGAAACAGTGTAATAAAAGCTACTAGAGAAAAGAAACAGATCACATTTAAAGGAAAATCCATTAGAATAACGGCAGATTTCTCTTCACAAACCATGAAGTCAAGAAGAGCATGGAACAAAGTACTGTAAGTCTTGCAAGAAAACAAATTCCAATTCAGACTACTATACCCTGCAAAACTCTCTTTCAAGTTTAATAGAGAAGTGAAATACTTCCACAACAAAGAACAACTAAAGAATTTCATAATGACCAAGCCAACCCTACATAAAGTACTAAAAGATATACTAGAGAGGTATCAAAATGACCAAAACTCCATGAATGAGAATGGAAAGAACCCACCAAATAGGGCAAACAATTAAACACAGGGGAAAAAGAGGTATACAATAGCAGGTAAATGACATGTCAAACATTTCAGCACATCTCAATTATGACCATCAATATAAATGGACTCAATTCACCAATTAAAAGAAATAGACTGGCAGAGTGGATGAGGAAGCAAAATTCAACAATACGCCATACAAGACATCATCTATCAATTGTTTGGCTTATCTTCAAAGTTTTGTCCAGTGGTAACTTCAATAGTTCCATGATTTGTGCCTCAGGCACATAACTGTTTTCATGAATCATAAATAATGTTTGCCCTGACTTTATGGTGTATTGACTTAGAAATAATTTTCTGCAAGATTAGAAAAATAAAAGATAAAAAAAAGAGCAAGGCAAAAATAAATAAATAAATAAATAAATAACATGACCAGGAAATCTACTGTGTTGTCATTTAAAATTTCAAAACACCCTATTGAAATTGACAAGTTTTTTGGTTTTTGTTTTGTGTGTGTGTGTGTGTGTGTGTGTGTGTGTGTGTGTGTGTTTGTTTTGTTTTTGTTTTTGTTTTTGTTTTTGTTTTTGTTTTTGGTCTTTTTGAGGCAGGGTCTCACTATACAGTTCAGGCTGGCCTTGGGCTCACTTTTGTAGCCCAGGCTGTTCTCGAACTCACACTGATCCTCCTGGCTCAGCCTCTCAAATGCTGGGATTACAGGCGTGCGCCACCATGCCCGGCTGAAATTGACAAGTTAATAGTGTTGACACACATCAATTATAAAGCATTATGATAACTCAGGAATTACAAATTTTTTATTTCTTCATTAAATTAGTCTTGCTTATAATTTATACAAGTTACTCCTACTAAGATTGTAAAAGAGCATTACATTCAAAATTATGGCATATCTTACTAAAATATTAAAAACATGTAATTATAAGATATCTTGCATTAATGCCTAAGTCTTGACACAAAAACCATAATTTGCAAGCTCTATTACTCCTTAAAAATTATTATGTAAATTAATGAATTACACAGTGGAGACTAACCTTGTGGTTCCCGAACGACCTGGCGAGCACTGTTTGTCAAAACACCATCAGACCACTCCCTTGTATCCATATCAATGTGGCCCAGTAACTGACGCCTAGGCATAGCTTTCGGGTTCATGGTGTATAGCTTCACCACCCTGCCAATCTTACAGAGGGATGCCCTTAACATTCTCCAAAGAGTTGACTTGCCAGAACCACTTGGACCAACAATAACAACTCCCATTCTCTGGCGCAACTGTTCATACAATTCTAAAGCCTTCTTGATCTAGTAGAAAAGAGGTATGTTTATATGTCATTTATAATATTCATGCTCAGTTTTATTTCATTCTACATAATTTTTCTGTTCCAAACATATAAGCTCAATCCTGGATTTCTTCAGTAAAAGATAAACAGAATAGATAAACAAATTTAAAAATAATTGCAACAAAATCTTTAATTTCAATGTTCCCTTAAAGCAAGTGAAAATATTTTCTGTATATTTAATAATATAATATGCTATCATTTGCTTTACTCTTTCTTATGTAAAAATACAACAACTCATTATTTCATTTACTTATTCATTTAGTCACCCACATACATCTTGTATCTCTCAACTGCTGTATGGAGCAAAAGTATTCATTTTAAATAACTATTTATGATACAGAAATAGACTCATTAAAAAGTTTCTCCAAGGGAATTATCAAAATAAAACAAAATCAGATATAATCATCAAAAAATATGATGATATTACATTCCAGATGATATATACAGTTGTTAACATCCACATGGATGAGACAGAATAGTAATCAAATTAAAAAAAAAAAATAGCAAGCACAAACAAAGGGAACATTTTTGTTTTTTGTTTTTTGTTTTTTTTTTTTGAGACAGGATCTCACTGTGCAGTTGAGGCTGGCCTTGAGCTCACTTTTGTAGCCCAGGCTGGTCTCGAACTCGCACCAATCCTCCTGCCTCAGCCTCCCGAGTGCTAGGATTACAGGCGTGCGCCACCACGCCTGGCTAAAGGGAACATTTTCACAGTACTTAAGATGGAACCCGAGGGCACTCCACCCCTAAACTATATCCCTGCCCCTTTTCATTTTTTGTTTTGAGACAACGTTTCCATAAGTCACCCCGCTGAGACCTGAACCTGCAATCTTCCTATCTTAGCCTCCCAAGTGAAACGAAAAAATATAGAGCAAAGGCTATAATCAGGACTTTAAGACTCAAGAAGGCTTTCCTGAGCAAGTAAGATTAAAACTGAAAGAGGAAAGATGAGTTCAAAAAATGTATGAAAATTATTATCCAAAAAGTAATAAAAACTACTATAATAACAGAACATAATAAAATACTCTTGATAGTTACCTGGTTGGGTATGATTTCATAACTGGCCTCTTCAAAGACTTGCTTTAGTGCAGCGCTTAGTTCATCGTACTCTACTTCTTTAAAGTCAATTCCAGGAAAGACATCTTTAATCAATGCATCAAATCGGGTGCAGTCAGCAAACGTAAACTTCGACATTGTATTAAGCCTCAATGCTTGCACCACCACCCGACTTTCATTAACTAGAGAAAAAGCCTCATCTTAGAATTATCTGCTATCAATTTAATAACCACAAAGTTTGTAAATTAATTTTACTGGCTTCATAAGCATTAGTACTGATTAAATAATGCATAAGAAACATATAAAGACATACTAAATTGGGCAAACTGACAAATATACTATCCAATAACTACTGAAAAATAAGGATCGGCCCAGCGAGATGGCTCAGTGGTTTAAAGTACCTGCCTGCTTAGGAAAGATTAGGCAACCGCAGGGACCACGGTTCCATTCCCGGCACCACATGCTGCACCAGCCCCACCCCCAGGGCAGGCTGAGCTGGCCATAACACAAATAAATAAAGTTTAAAATAAAATAAAATTACCGGGCGTGGTGGCGCACGCCTGTAATCCCAGCACTCGGGAGGCTGAGGCAGGAGGATCGGTGCGAGTTCGAGACCAGCCTGGGCTACAAAAGTGAGTTCAGGACCAGCCTCAACTGCATAGTGAGACCCTGTCTCAAAAAGACTAAATAAATAAATAAATAAATAAATAAATAAATAAAATAATTGTTGCTACCTACTAATAGATGTGAGGTGGAATCTCATAGTTTTTAAAAAAGAAAAACAAAACTAAGGATCACCAATGAGAATCAGGAATTCCTTTCCATTGGAGTTCCTGACCCTGACCGACCCAGACTTCAGTAATGAAAACCACTACACTTACATTTACACGGTGCTCTAGCTTCTGTATTACCTGACGTGCTCCCTGTACAACTCTATAAAGTAGGTAAGAAGGCATGTCTGTTATTATTCTCGTTTTATATGTAAGAACATACCTTGCCTGAGAAGGCACAGTATTCTGAGTGGTCTGCAAATATAGGTAAGCTAATTCTAGATCCAGCTGTCTCTCCAAATAGGATAATGCTAGCTCCCAGACATGTAGGTTTTAAACCTGAAAATAACACTATGAGCTGCAATCCTTGGTCAGCGCCATCTTTTCTTGGCCCAAATGTATACGTGTTAATATCACTAGCTAACCCTTATTTTCAAGGATATTAGCTGGTGATTTATAACACATAAAGGCAAATGTGTGCATGTGCACCTAGCTTGGAATTTTTCTCTAAAATTGCTTGATATTCCTACACTTAAATATGAAGAGATGTGAAGAAAAAAAGATGTGGCTGGCCAGAGTTCATTTCAAGCCCTGAATTAACAGGCCATCTTCATTTATTTCTGATATGACTTCAAAATGTTTTCAAAATTACCAGAGACAACTAGAGAAAAGCTAGCCTCACAGAACGGCAACATCTACCCTTGCATATGTTAACCTAACAAAACAGCTATGTAGCTTTGTCTTATAATATGTATATAAACTTTCTTGGGGCTGGGGAGATAGCGCCAAGGCACAAGTGCCTGCTGGGCAAGTGCAAGGTCGTGAGTTCGAACCCTGGTCCCACCAAAAAAAAAAATAAATAAATAAATAAACTTTCTTAAAATTTTCAAGTAAGTAATTTTATGCAGTCCTTTTTATGTTGTTCTTACTTTTATAGTATCTTGGGGCTGGGAAGATAGCTCAGTAGAATAAGCACTTGCTTGGCAAGTGCAAAGGGCCTGAGTTCAATCCCCAGTTCCATTAAAAAAAAAATTTACAGTATCTTAACTCAATTTTTCATCAAAACTTAACAGTAGCTGAAAATTCAACCTTTCATCATGTATACAACCACTGACAAAAGGTAGTAATTTATCCTGAGTGGAAAATCAATTATTTTATATGACTGAAGTATAAATGGAACACATAAGTCCATACTGATAGAGCCAAATAATTTAGCAAGTATAAAAACAAAAACCATTATTGCTTAAGAAGATAGATCTTCTGTGCTGAACAATTCCAAATAATCATGTGGACATTCCACCTGGAAAGGCAGAGCTTGTGCCTGCCCCTCACACTCCGAGCATGCTAGATCTCCAGCATGCTTCCAAAATATCCAGCAGGGAGGAGAGAAAATGTCACTTTATGGCAGGCAGACTGGCAAACACTGACTTGGCCAAAAAGTAAGGTAACACAGGCAGTGACACCATGTGGCTAATACACATGTACTAACATAAGGTGATAAACAGAACTTTTCACCTCCCATCACATTCTTTCCAAATACCATGATCCAAATTAACCATGGAAGATTGTCTTTTGAAAGAGAAAAGCTTTCACGTGTTTCTAAAGCTTCTGTCCCTGTCTTAGACCACACACATGGGCTCTGTTCCCCACCTCGTTTACCAAGACCTTTAATCGAGGAGCCCTACAAAGAGTAGCTTAATGAGCCACTTGGTGGTTCCAGTGGATGTTAAGGTTTAACAAGCAGATGACACTGTTTCTGAAAGATAACATCTGTTTAATATTTAATATACATCTTCAAGTTCTTATAGAAGGGGTTGAGGTCATAGCTCTTCATAAACTGCATGCCTAGCATGCACCATGGTGAGGTTTCAATATCCAGCACCTCCACCCTAAGTTATTATAGGACATTGGATTAAAAACCAAAATTAAGAGCCGGGCGTGGTGGCTCACGCCTGTAATCCCAGCACTTGGGAGGCTGAGGCAGGAGGATCGTTGTGAGTTCGAGACCAGCCTGGGCTACAAAAGTGAGCTCAAGGCCAGCCTGAACTGCACAGTGAGACCCTGTCTCAAAAATTTAAAAAAAAATTTAAAAAAACCAAAATTAAAAATTCAGTTAATAAAAAACACAAAAATTATTCATTTAGTTATGACAAAAGTATTCTCATAATGGCAGACTTTAACATTAGGCAGAACTGGGGATACAGTGTACAGAAAATATCTATACTATTTAATTTTTCTGTAAGTATAAAATTATTCCAAATTAAAGTTAGTTTTTAAAAAGTAATCTACTCTAACTAGAAAAATCAATCATACCATTCTGTTCAGCACCATTTCTCTTCAACTGCCTAAGAAGATTTCCACTTCCTCTTAGCACCGTCTTCAAAGCTCTCAAACCCCAATCATAATGCTGTTGAGGGGTCAGAAGTTCCCTGAAAGATGTGAAAAGATTAAATCATCAAGGAGCCACAAGAAATCTTTTCAATGCCACAGTCAAAATGTTATACAACACAACTGTAACACACACACACACACACACAAACACTGATACTTGGCTCATGTAAATAAAGAAGCCAATCACAAAAACAAAGATCACCCAGGTAAGCTATTGAAAATAGATAGTTCTCAAAGATTAGGACTAACTTTTCATAAACTAATTATCTTAACAAAAACACTAAATGACAACTACCTGTCACCTTTATTTGTATAAGAATTTCACCCTTCTTTCTTGTTCTCTGCCTCTGGCACTGTTCTGTTCCCTACCATCTCTTTAACTGATATGAATCAAAATTTTAGCTTGAGCCAAAGAAGCTAAGCTAAGCTCCTGTATTACTAGGAGACCTAAGTAAAAAATGTCAAAGATTCCCTGCAAAGATCAGATATTTAGTTATCAGCTAGTAAAATAGTTGAATAGGAATCATTTAGTGAGTGCTTCAATATAAATATTTAAAGAAAAATATCCACTGTTTTCCAAAAAAATGAGTAGTTTGGAGTCACATTTTTATCTTCAAAGTACAACCTCCCAGGCCAGGAGTGGTGGTGCGCATTGAAAATCCCAGTGCTTGGGGAGGCAAAGGCAAGAAGATAGCCATGAGTTCAAGGCCAGTCAGGGAGACAAACTGAGTTCAAAGCCAGCCTGAACCACACAGTAAGAACCTGTCTCGAACAAACACCACCAACAAAATTGAATCTTTCCATCAGGAATGCTAGTGAACACTTATAATCCCAGCATTCTAGAGGCTGAAGAATGAAGACCTTAAGTTTCTGCATAGCCTAGACAATTGACAACATGAGTAAGATCCTGTCCTAAATTTTTTTTTTTTTTTTAAAAAGGCTGGAAATGCAGCTCAATGTGAAGGCTCAAGCAAAAGAAAAGCTAATGGCCATAATATTCATCAGTAATACAAGGTGCAAAAATATTTAAAGAAGAAAACTCACCTAGACAGATTGAAAATAGCTACCAATTTTCTGCCAAGTACTTTAGCATCCTTAAAGCCTTCTGAATAGAGAATAACTTCAGCAATAAGTTCATTGTCTGGATGAGACATGGCTACTGGCCTGAAAAGCTGTTTGAGATTGTCAGGCAGTTTTTGTCTTCCTCCATAACCTTTTCCAGCAGGATTCATAGTGATAAAAATGCCAGAATTAGAATTCAGTTCTACCTGAAATATTAATTTAGAATACAGACATCAGAAATTTAAAATTATAAACACATGTTGACAAGAGAAATTTTATTATAATGTTTCTTTATGTAAGTCTTACCTATTAGCAAAAAAGCAACCTCTAATACGCTAGCCATCTCCTTAGTAAACAGAAGAAAAACTCCTTAGAAACACACCGCTTTGCACAGGCTTTTCCCTCAGGAGTTTAAACTGGAAGTTTAAGGAAAGGTGACTAATCTGAATATGCTCACCATTCCGCACGTGCTTACTAGAAGGCTTCCTTGTGTTAGTGCGCAGGGGTAGCTCTGCACTAAAGTAAGAACAGCCTGTGCTTCTCCGAAACACGCATGCCATCTGCCTAGTATCACACAGAAGCCACTCCAGTAGGATGGCTGCTGGGGCACCGAGGAGCAAGACGCCATGAGCGCAGCTGGCAGTGCAATTTTCACTGCAGCCAAGACTAAGTTAAATGACATCACATAAACAATGAAGGAATAATTGCTAAGTAAAAGTATCTAGAGTACTAAAGCCATGAAATCTAGCTACAAAAGAAAAAAGAGAAAAGGTAGGTATAAGGGCAGATGAATTAAAGGGAGATTTGTCCATGTTCACTAAGATGGAAAAGACGGGGGCTGTAGAGATACCTAAAGGGCTATGCTTGAAGGCAACAGGGAACAGCAGAGCAGGAAAGACTGAAGCTCTAGCACAGGAGGAAAGTAAAGGGGCTCTAGAAAACAGATTCCAAAATATGGGCGGGAAGATTGGCACTACCTGGGAAAAAGAACAACTCTTTTCAAGAGAAAGAAAAGAATGAATGAATGTAGAAGAAGGTAACTTTTCATAGTAGAGAAGTAATTCTTAATTACTTCTCAAGTTTGTGAAGAATTTAAGCAACATGTACATAACACATTAATAACATAAAACTGATCTCTTATTCTCTTGGGATACCCCAACAAATACATGTTGTGAAAAAGTTATTGTGCATAATGGGATAATTTCACAGTTGTTACCACTTCTGGTGTGCCAGGCATTATATAGCTATTGAAGATGTTTATGTCTTGCCATACAAATAAACTCACAGTCCAATAACATGAAGGAGTATCTCCTAGAGAAGTGAAGACCAGAATACTGAGCGCCTATCCTTTTAACACCCTCATGGAGTAGTGTTTAAAAACATGTCCTTTGAGGTAGAAAGAGCTGGAGTCACTTCCCAGGTCCACTACTAGCATAACCAACTTCTGGTTTCTTTGTCCATAAAGTAGAAAAAAATTAGCTACAGTCAAAGGTTGCAGAATTAAAGACAGTCCATTCAAGCGGCATGCACAGTGCCCACACGAACAACAGATGATTCAAAGCCCCTATTAAGGTTTAAAGAGGAATGGTAACAGTGGGACCAAAAGGGGGTAAGAAATCCAGAGACACGTACATACACAAAGCCTAGTGTACAGATCGCAGATTAGAAACAGGAGTGCAAGAGAAACGGAGCAATTCCTGAGCCCAAGTAGCGCTGTGTCTTACGGGACACTCCAGCGCTCTCGGCGCCCAGGACGTCCTTTACCTCCTTGCCCAGCAGCTCGCATGCAGTCCTGTGATTCCTCAGCGCGTCCTGGATGGCCTGGATTTGCGTCGACACTGCCGACAGCACAGACTCTTCCAGTCTGTTGAACTCATCAAAGCAACCCCAGGCCCCGCACTTTACCAAGCCAACAAATATGCGCCCCATGGACTTCACGTCAATGCCCTTGGAAATGGCAACAAAAATGTTTATTAAAAATAACTGAAATATCCAATAATAGTGTAATATTTTGTGTCACTTATTGATAATCATTTCACCCATCTGTCTCTTTTACTTCTTTTACAATAGGGATTGGGGGGGCTTGGTGGTGGACACCTGTAATCCCAAAACTCAGGAGGCTGAGGCAGGGGGACTGCCGAGACTTCTTCCTGACCAACATAAGCCAGTTCAAAGCCAGCCTGCATTAGCTAGTAAGACTCTGCCTCAAAATAAAAGAATCCCAAAAAGTAAAAAAAAAAATAAAATAGGGATTAATCGGCTCCTCTTTCAAAATTCAGTGCTTTTAGGGATAAAATAATGCATTGAAAAATGTTCTAAATACACAGAATGAAACAAATGTAACCAGATATTCTTCAAGTTGAAATACAAATCATATATATAATGTTGAGAGAATGGTAATTTTAAATGAATGTAAGACTTCCTCTATAGTGGTGGGGACAGGAGAGCCAGAATACTGGATGTGGTACTGGGAAAAAAATCTTTCTACTCTTTATAATATTCACTTTGTTAAAAGCACTTAAAAAGTGGGAAATAAAACAATTCTTAGGGGCCCGGCAGGATGGCTCAGTGGTCTAAAGCGCCTGCTTGGGAAAGCTTGGGTGGCTTCAGGGACCACGGTTCGATCCCCGGCACCACATGCTGGGCCAGCCCTGCCCTCGGGACGGGCTGAGCCGGCCATAAAAATGAGTGAATAAACAAACAAAGGTTCTGGAACAAGAAAAAATAAATAAATAAAATAAAACAATTCTTAAATAAGTGCATGAAAATAAATCTAAATATATTTAACACACTATTAAGTATTTCATAATTATGTATTCTACCTCATCACAATTAAAAACCAAAACTTGTCTTCCAAGAAGTCCACCTAAGGCCTTCACTGATTCGGTTTTTCCAGTCCCGGCGGGGCCATAGGGGTTTCCTCCAAGCCCCATCTTCAGGGCCTGCGTGAGCGTCAGGTAGCACTTGTCCGTCAGGGGCGTGTAGACCAGCTTGGGAGCATTGCCCTGCAGTGGGGAGAAGCGAGTCAGGGTGCTCATTTCTGCTCAGCACTTACAAACTCTTACAGGGTGAGGCTCCACACAGAAAGTGAGATGCGCAGCCAACGGGGGAAGGTTTCTCTAGTGTAGAAAACAGCCCAGTTTCTCCCAGTGGAATAAACATTCTAGAGCCCGAGCGAGGGTCAACCTCAGTGACTGCTCAGGCATGTGTTTCAGTCTATCCTGTTATATTTCCACATGATCTCTAAAGTCCTTGGCAATGGCAAAAGATTACTTTTAAGACAAACAAGTCTGAAAATGTATTATACAATAAACATTCCACTCCATAGTTTTAAATATATGTAAATTATTGCTTAGACTCATGATCAACAAGAATCAGAACTATATTAGACAGCTCAAAGTACAATTTATTTAAAATTGTACAACTTTGTGACTGTAAATTTTTTCATGAAAGTAGAAACTTCTCAAAATTTTACTAAATTAGGAGGACCACCCACTTGAGACCTCCCCCCTATCTTTCCATTTTGAAAGAGTCACACTCTATATAGATATCATCAATGAAACATTTTATAGGCTTCAGTACAAGCCTGGAGATATTTCAACTTGTAAGCAGAATTATGTTCTACATGATCTTACATGACACTTTTAAATTCTGGAAAGAAAGAAACAGAGAGAAGGGGTAGGGAGGGAGGGAAGGGGGGGGAGAAAGGAAAAAGGAATGAAAAAGGAGGGAGGAAGGGAAGGAGGGAAGGAAAGAGGGAAAGAGGATAACAAAAAATATTGAAAAACTACAACAGAAACAAAAGTATTTCCCCCAAAAGCAAATTTCTTTTAAATAATTTATATCTAGAAAAATAAACCACTCCAGCCACAGTCATACCTGATACTCATAGGTGTACTGGAGCTCAGAGTCCACCATGCGAACACAGCACACGTGATCGCTTTGCATGTAGAATCTAACTTGCTTTTTCCAAGCCCAGTCATCAGTTGTATGAACTTGAGCGTGGTTCAACTGCTTCACCACATCAATATTATGAATAATGTCAAGAATCAGGGCTTTAAGTTTAAGCTCCAACACACCTACTTCTGCACATAAACACAAACATAGCAGGAGAAAACATCAGCAGGTGACTATGTATACAAGTGATGTTTAAAGAAATTTAAGTAGTAATTTCATGATATGCTTGAGTAGTACAGTAACATAAATTGTATGAGCCAAAATATGTCATCAAGAAATAATAAAGATTATAAAAAATTAGTGCATGGAATTTCAGTACTAAGTTTCTTATCCCAGGGAGTACGCACACTCCCTTGGTTTTTCCATCTCAATGTAGGTCAGACAGCTGGACATGCATTGAACTGCAATTTTAGGTCTCTGGAAAGTACAGGAAGGCAGGCAAAGTAGAAAAACAGCAGAGTTAGAAGTGCCACCAAACTAATGGTAAGTGTGCCCCCCTCTTGCTCCTTCGCTCTTCCCAGTTCTATGCTCAATATAACCAGACCCTCAGATTGACAGAAACAGAGAGCACCTGGAGAAGGCCTGAAATGGCCAGGCTCAGAGACAGGCAAACAAGGCACTGGCGACTGGAATTCACACTGCCCTAAACTGACAGAAGGGACATTTCCTCTAAAGCTGGAAGAACTGTGATCCCAAGAGAGTACGGCAAACTGCCCTGCCTTTGCTCTCTCTGATCAGGTACATATTAACTGGTTCGGTACATGGGGGTAGTCACAAAAAGCATACAAGAGAATAAAGTACTTGAAAGCCTAACCTTCTAGTCAAAGGACTAACAGGGAACAAAGCCCCAGAAACATGAGCAGATCACAGAGAAGAAAGACATCAGAAAACTATCCCTGTTATTTAATAAACTATTTATTAAACTATAATAAATAATTTATTATTTCCTGGGCTCACCTATAAGATACATGGGGAGTATGCTTTTTAATAATAACTTAAAAACTTTGAAAGCTGCCTGTTATGTGACATATATGTGGAATATATTCAAATAATACTATAAAAATATAAAAACAAAAACTGACATTAGAATCACAACTCATGAGCCTGTGATCTAACTCAATAGAATAATTGCTTAAAAAAATAAATAAAAAGCAAGGGCTGGGCATGGTTGCATACCCCTGTAATCCCACCACTCAACGGCTGAGGCAGGAGGATCACTGTGAGGTCAAAACCAGCGTGGGCAACAAAGTGAGCTTAAGGCTACCCTGAACTACACAGTAAGGCCCTGTCTCAAAAAGCCAATAATAATAATAATAATAATAATAATAATAATAATAATAGGGCGTGGTGGCTCACGCCTGTAATCCCAGCACTCGGGAGGCTGAGGCAGGAGGCTTGGTGCGAGTTCGAGACCAGCCTGAGCTACAAAAGTGAGCTCAAGGCCGGCCTGAACTGCATAGCGAGACCCTGTCTCAAAAAGACAAAAAAATAATAATAATAATAATAATAATAATAATAATAATAATAGTAATAATAAAATAAAACATTCTCCAGAGGAACTCATTCAGAATATTCAAAACACAACCCAAAATTATCCAACATTTTAAGCACAAATCATCTGAATCTACCTAAGAAGAGACAACCGGCAGGTATCAATGTAAAAAAAGACACAGAATTATGTCTAAAATACTTCTTGGGGCCAGCGAGATAGCTCATCAGTCTAAAGCACCTGCTTAGGCAAGCTTAGGGAGGCTCAGGGGCTGCAGTTTGATCCCCAGCAACACATGGCAGGTCAGCCAATCGCAAAATAAAATAAAGTAAAATTAAACTAAATAACTTTTTAAAACACTGTCACAAAAGTGACCCAAGAAATAACTAAGTGAATACTCAAAAATAAAATGAACACTCTTTCTTTTCTTTTTGGTGGTACCGGGGATCGAACTCAGGACCTTACTATTCCACTGAGCTATCTATCTCCCTGATCCAAAAGTGAGTACTCTTAAAACAAATGCCAAAAAAAAAAAAAAAAGTCAGCAAAACAATAAAAATACATGGACGAAATGGACATTGTAAACTAAAAAACACAAAAAAAAATTGTAAAATTACCAGATAGGCTCAAAATTAAAAGAGAAAAATTAGAGAGATATCAATGAATTTAAAAACAAAACAGTATAAATTATTCAGCCTGAAGAGGCTGGGAAAAAGCATTTTTATACAAAGCAGCCTCACAGACCTGCAGGTCGAGGTCTGGTGCTCCAACATTCACATCACAAGAAGCTCAGCAGGCTCAAAGGAAACATATGACACTGAGAAAGGATGAGGACGGGCTGAAAACTTCCAAATTTTGTGTGAAAAATATAAAGCTACAGATTCAAATTCACGGAACCTCAGATAAATGAAAAGAAAAAAAAAAGTGTCCAGACACATCATACATTACTGAAATCTAAAGGAAAAGATTAAGTCCTTTTTTTTTTTTTTTTTTTTGGTCTTTTTGAGATAGGGTCTCACTATGCAGTTCAGGCTAGCCTTGAGCTCATTTTTGTAGCCCAGGCTGGTCTCGAACTCACAGTGATCCTCCTGCCTCAGCCTCCCAAGTGCTGGCATGACAAGCATGCACCACTATGCCCAGCAAGATTAAGTCTTGATTCCAGTGTGGTGGTGCACACCTGTCATCCTAGCGCTGGGAGGCTGAGACAGGAGGATCACTAGGAGCCTGAGCTGCAGAGAGAGGCCCTACACTAAATACATAAAGAGGAATAAATAGATAAATCTTGGTTGCTAGCAGAACAAATAGTCCACTGTTTACATAAAAATGTAGATTCCTGACCAAAAAACATGGTAATAAAAACAAAGCAAAACACTTTAAAATGCTAAAAAAGGGACCCGGCAGGATGGTTCAGTGGCCTAAAGCGCCTGCTTAGGAAAGCTTGGACGGCTGCAGGGACCGCGGTTCGATCCCCGGAACCACATGCTGCACCGGCTCCACCCCCAGGGTAAGCAGACTGAACCACAAAGAAAAAGAAGGAAATGATCTCACTCCAGAGGACACAGGAACTCACAAAATGGCAACAAGGATGAGATAAGTGTGTTCCTTGTGATGGGGAGTATGTTGGAACAGGATTAATGACAGTGTGTCTTGTACTGTGAAAACATTTTTCAAATTTAAACATTACCCATATTTTGCAATCACATCTTCTTAAAGAATCATTGAAGGGTGCTCTTTAGACAGAAGAAAAAGGATAAGACAATAAGAATATCCAAGAATAAAGAAGGGCAACAGAAATGGTAAACATGTAAGTGTAACAGATTCAATCCAGCAACCAGGCCCGGCCTGTGAGGTAGATCACCCCGGGCCCACCGGAAACTCTTTCAACCCAGCAACCAGGCCTGGCACATGAGTGAGACCACCCTGGGCCCACCGGAAACTCATTACCCAGCAACCAGGCCTGGCACATGAGTGAGACCACCCTGGGCCCACCAGAAACTCATTACCCAGCAATCAGGCCTGGCATGTAAGTGGAACTTCATCCATCAGACAGGCCCAGCATGGAAAGCTACCACAGAACTCCCTGCAGAGAGGCTAGAGATCCAGCTGATCAAGGAGCAGAACATCTTGCCAGAGTGGCACAGCAGGTTCACCTCCAAGGGCTGCAACAGGAAGAAGTGGAGCTGAGCAGCCAAACCCAAGCCACACCCACTTGGACGACTTTGAACTTGGTAGATCCAGATTTGGTGCTAAGGTAAGAATTCTACCAAAACTGTACACTGAAGGTGAGAAGGCAGAGCTATACCAAATGACAAAGAGAAGGAGCAAAATGCACTCTCAGGCCCTGAGCCCACCCAGAACAAATACAGGAGACAATATCATAGAAGAAATTGGTAATCACACATCTAAAATCTCTGAAATAACTGCATCTGAAGTAAAGAATCAGCTGCAAAGGTATAGAGGAAATCAAATCACAAATAATTTCTGAAGTAAAAAAGGAAATAATACTTATAATTAAAAAGTACTAAGTGATTCTAAAGAAGACACTGATTAAAAAATAGAGAATAGAAAAATGATGGAATCCTTGAATGAACAATATAGGAAAGTAATAGAATGTATGAAGCAGATTCAAAGTGCTATACAAGAACTTAAAACATCAATCACAAGCTGGTAAAACCATGCCAATGAAAGTGAAAATAGACTTTCAGACCTTAAAGAAGACACCATTGCAGCTAGCAAATATATACATATGCATATATACATATATATATATATAT
>PVJA010042709.1:0-17165 GCA_004027025.1 Myocastor coypus | reverse complement strand
CTCCACAACATCAGGGAAGCTGGATCCAGCAAAGCCGCTTCTCCCAGAAAACAATACGCACACTTCTGGCTCAGAGCTCACAGTTAGTAGCGATGTAAGTCGCAGTGCTCCAGCATACCCATGGTGTCACGGCATGCAGGCAGCTGAGAGAATGCATTTGTGAAGCTGGAGTCCACCGACCTCCTTCTATGCCTAGAAGTGAGAGTGATTCTTCTCAAGAAAAATCAGTGAGCAGAATCCTGTGCTTTGCCTAGAGATTGGGTGTGTTCAAACATATCTACTGCTTCAGCTCTCCTAAGAAATAATGGCTTCAAGATATTCAGTGTGCTCTATAGGCATAGAAGGAAGTCGATGGACCCCAAGTTGACAAAGTGCATTCACTTATGAACCTCTATGCTGTGACTTTCTGGGTAAGCTTGAGCACTGCGAATTACATCACTAGCAAATGGGACCTACTAGACAGAGTTGTTCATTTTACTGTATGGGTGACCCGGCTTTGGCGTATCCAGCTTCCGGAGGCTGTGGATCTTAGCTTGCCTAAGTGCTGTTAGAACTCATTCTTAGAAACAAAGAGCACCGAGCCAAATCTGTGGGCTTTGAGCAGAGAATGAGTGTTTTACAAGTGTACCTTCTGCCTTAGCTCCCATAGGAATGAATGGATTCAGAAGTATCACTCTGCCGTGTTGGCAAAGATTTAGGTCGCTGGAGCCCAACTTCACAAATGCATTCTCTCACCTACCTGCATGCTCTCACACTCTCTGTATGCGTGAGCATTGTGAATGACGATGGTAGCAATTGTGACTTTTTAGCCAGAAGTGTGCGTTTTGCTCTATGGGAGAATCGACTTTGGTGTATCCATCTTCCCTAGTGCTGTGGAGCTTACGTTGCTTAGCTACTGTGAGACTCCACGCTGACAAACAGCAAACACCAATCGGCATCTCTATACTGTGCCTAGGTAATAAGAGCGTTAAAGTATTCCTACTGTCTTGGCTCCCATAGAAAGGAATGGCTTCAAACGATTCACTTTGCCTTCTACGTATAGAAGTGGGTCGGTGAACCAAACTTCACTAATGCATATTCTCAGCTAACTGCATCCTGTGACACTGTGGGCATGTTTGAGCATTACGAAGTACATCGCCACCAAAAGTGTATTTTAGCCAAAAGTGTGCAGTTTCTTGTATGAGTGGATCCCCTTTGTTTTGTCCATCTTTCGTAATGCTGTGGTGCTTAGCTTGCTGATGTAGTGTTGCAACTTGTGCTTAGACATAGAAAGCACCAAGAGGAATCTCTGCGCTGAGCCTAGAGAATGAGCATGTTACAAGTGGACCTTCTGCGTAAGCTCCCTTAGCAATGAATGGCTTCAAAAGAATCACTCTACCCTGTAGGCATAGAAGTAGGTTGGTGGATTCCTACTTCACAAGTGGATTCTCTCACCTACCTGCATGCTGTGATACTCTGGATATGCTTGAACATTGTGAATTACATCGCTCCCCAATGTGACTTTTAAGCCAGAAGTGTGCATTTCGCTCTACGGGAGAAATGGCTTTGGTGGTTCCATCTTCCGTGATTTTGTACGATCTTTGTTTGTTTAGCTGCTGTTTGAAGTCATGGGCAGAATGAGAAAGCACTGAGCAAAGTCTCTATGCTCTGCCTAGAGAAATGGAATGTTACATGTGTACCTCAGGGTCTAGCAAGCGTAGGAATGTGTGGCTTCAAAAGAATCCTTCTGCCCTCTAGGCAGAGAAGAATTTCAGTGGGTCCGACATAACAAATGCATTCTCTCACCTAATTCCATCCTGTGACACTCTGGGGATGCTTGAGCATTGCAACTTCCATGGCTACCAAAGTGGTTTTTAGCCTAAGGTGTGTATTTCGTTGTATGGGAGGAGCAGCTTTGGTGTATCCAGCTTCATAGATGCTGTGGAGTTTAGCTTGCTTGGCCAGTGTTGAAACTCGTTCCTAGAAAGAGAAAGTACCATGTGGAATCTCTGTGCTGTGCTTATAGAATGAGAGTGTTACAAGTGTACCTACAGCCTTAGCTCCTGTAGGAGTGAATGACTTCAGAGGAATCACTGTGCCCTCAAGGCATAGAAGTAGCTCAGTTGACCTCAACTTCACAAATGCATTCTCTGACCTAATTGTATGCTGTGAGGCTCTGCCTATGCTTGAGCACTGCGAAGTATATCGCTTCCAAATGTGACTTTTTAGCCCAACGTGTTCGTTTTGCTGTATGAGTGAATGAGCTTTGTTGTATGCACGTTCCCCGATGCTGTGCAGCTTCCCTTGCTTAGATGCTGTTAGAAGTCATGCTTAGAAATAAAAAGCACCAAGCGGAGTCTCTGCGCTTTGCCTACAGAATGAGAGTTTTGCCAGTATACCTACTGATTTGGTTCCCTTAGGAATGAATTGTTTCAGC
Organism: Myocastor coypus; assembly: GCA_004027025.1. Classification (NCBI taxonomy): domain Eukaryota; kingdom Metazoa; phylum Chordata; class Mammalia; order Rodentia; family Myocastoridae; genus Myocastor; species Myocastor coypus. The sequence goes on along the minus strand of PVJA010042709.1, from coordinate 14,749 downwards.
AGAATCACTCTGCCCTCTAGGCATACAAGTAGGTTGGTGGACCCCGACTTCACAAATACATTCACGCAGTAACTGCATGTTGTGATACTCTGGGTATGTTTGACCACTGTGAATTACACTGCTAGCAAAAGGCACTCTTTCGCCAGAAGTGTGCGTTTTGCTCTATGGCAGAACCGCCTTTTGTGTATCCACATTCCCCGATGCTGTGGCACTTCGCTTGTCTAGCTGCTGTTAGAACTCGCACTTAAAAACAGAAAGCAGGGGCCCGGTGGAATGGCTCAGTGGTCTGGAGCACCTGCTTGGGAAGTCTTGGGCGGCTTCGGGGACCGTGGTTCGATCCCTGGCACCACATGCTGCTCCAGCCCTGCCCTCGGGGCAGGCTGAGCCGGCCATAAAAATGAGTGAATAAACAAAGGGTCTGAAACAAGAAAAATAAATAAATAAATAAAAATAGAAAGCAGTAAATGGAACTTGTGTGCTGTGCCTAGACAATGAGAGTGTTACATGTATACCTACTGCCTTAGCTCCCATAGGAATGAAAGGGTTCAGAAGAATCACTCTGCTCTATAGGTAGAGGGTCAGTGTACCCCAACTTTACAAATGCACTCTCTCACCTACTTATATGCTGTGACACTCTGCATATTCTTTAGCGTTTCAAAAAACATATCTACCAAAATCGACTCTTTAGCCAGAAGTGTGCATTTTGTTGAATGGGAGAACCAACTTTGGTGTATCCTGGTTCCCCTGTGCTGTGGAGCTCAACTTATTTAACTGTTTTCAGATCTAGAGCTTAGAAACAGAAAGCATCGAGTGGAATCTCTGTACTGTGCCTGCAAAATTACAGTTTTACAAGTATACCTATTGCCTTAGTTCCCATAGAAATGAATGGCTTCAGAAGAATCACTCTGTCCTCTAGACATAGAAGTACATTGGTGAACACCAACTTCACTATCGCGTTCTCTCACCCAAGTGTATCCAGTGACACTCTGAGTGTGCTTGAGCATTGCAAATTACATCACTACCAAAACTGACTCTTTATACAGAGTATGCGTTTTGCTGTAATTGAAAAATGGCTTTGTTGTATTCAGCTTCCCCGATGCTTGGAGCTGAACTTTCTTAGGTGACCTTCGAATTCATGCTTAGAAACCGAAAGCGCCGAGCGGAATTTCTAGGCTGTGCCTAGAGAATGAGAATGTTATCAGTATACCTACTGCCTTAGCTCCAAAAGGAATGAACGGTTTCAGAGTAATCACTCTGCTCTCTAGGCATAGAAGTATGTAGGTGGAACCCAATGTCACAAGTGCATTCTCTCACCTAACTGCATTCTGTGACACTCTGGGTATGCTTGAGCATTTGGAATTACATCGCTACCAAAAGTGAAGTGAGTTTTTAGCCAAAATCGTGCCATTTGCTGTATGGGAGAATGGACTTTAGTGTATCCAACTTCTCTCATGCTGCGGAGTTTAGCTTGCCTAGTTGATGTTGTAACTCGCCCTTAGAAACTTAAAGCACTAAGCAGAATACCTGTGCTGTGCCTAGACAATGAGAGTGTTACAAGTATACCTAGTGCCTTAGCTTACATTGGAATGAATAGATTCAGCGGAATCTGTCCAATAAGCATAGAAGGATTTCGGTGGATCCCAAGTTCACTAATGCTTTCTCTCACCTAACTGTATGGTGTGACACTCTGGTTATGCTTGAGGATTATGAATTACATCTATATGATTTGAAGGCAAATCATTAGGGGATTTGACTCACCTTGTGAGATACACAGGCATGTTTTTTAATATAACTCTTAATTTAAGTTCACCTTCAACATCCAGCAGAATGGTTTAACAGTGATACATAAAAAGTAAAGCCAGATTAGTATCCTAATTTGTACAAGGTTGAAGTAAACAAATTTCAACATTGACAGTTCTGCTGATAACCCATTACTACTATGGAATATTGGACTAGGCATACAATTGCATTTGGAGCTGAATGAGAAGATATATTTATATCAGTAGAGTTTAGAAAAGTTAACAGTCTGTATCTTGTACTCTGAAGAACTACTATGAAGAGAACAATAGATACTGTATTAACTATTGAGGCCACCCTACTAACATGTTTTCAAACTGTTTCATGGATTTTATTACTCATTAAAAGTAACAAGAACCTTTTCTCCCAAAAGAAAACAAATTATCTCATGCATATTTTCTGACTACATTGCGAAGAAACTAGAACTAAATGATAAAGGAAACCACGATTATACGAGGGAAAACCTGAAAAATATCCTGTAAATTCAAACAACTTTCCTGAAATTTAAGGGACACAATGAAAGATGTTGATAGAAAGATTGAGAAGAAATATATACTCTAATGCTACACCTCTATCTTCTAGAGAAGGAAGAGCAAAATGAGCCCAAATCTCTAAGACAGAAGGGAATTTTAAAGATTAGCCCAGAAACTAATTAAATCACCCTAAGAAAGCAATAAAATGACCGATGAATCAGAAGGTTGGTTCAGGGAGAGGTTAAATAAAATTCAGAAGCCCCTAACTTAAATCACTAAAAAGAAAGAAAAGCTGAAATTGAAGCAATAAAGAATGAATAATGCAAAATTATTATAGTGTAGTGTAGTCAGTAGACCATTAATAGCTAGTTTGAGAATCTTTACTGTCACACAATTGAAGATAGAGATAAATTTCTAGATTACTAGAAAGATAAAGATTACTAGAAAGATAAAATTTAGCAAAACTAAATCACGGCGATATAAGAACTTTCAGGGACTTAATGCCAGCCAGTGGGAAAAAATGTTATTAAAAACCTGCACAGAAAACCCCAGGCCATGATGGATTCACTGCTGCATTCTACAAGATATTTATAGAACATAAAGTGGCAATAATGCTCAGCATGAAAGTGAAAAGGAGGCAATCCTCCAAAAGTCATTCCTGGAGACAAGTGTTATGCTCACACCAAACCAGAGAAAAGGAAAGTAAAATAGAACTACAGTGCAATTTCTCTCTTGAACAAAGATGCAAAGTTCCTCCATAAAATTCTCAAAAGAGAATATAGCAAATTATTAAGTAGATTATACATCATGACCAGATAGCATTCATCCCAGGAATGCAAGGGTAGTTCAACATATGCAAATATATATAAGTAATTCATTATATCAATAAAGCCAAATCCATAAAGCACTTGATCATCTCTTTTTTAACAGAGAAATACTATTTCATTTTTCTTATTTTTATTGCTTTTAATAAGAAATTAAATGTAACACTTTCAAAACTCACTATCAGTATAATTCCAGTGTTTGACACAATGCATATTGTTGTCCTCCTGTTAGTTATACAGAGCACAGAGTGTAGACAGTATAAATTTCCTAACAATTGTTGGTACAGAAATATTGTATCATTGAAAAAACGGAAAGTAGTTGCATACATAATCCAATGTATCATAGTCTTACTGGGTTATTTGTAAAACTGGCCACATTGGCCACTGTAGATTTAAGCCTTTTAGAGCTCTACATTCTAATGTAGCATTCTGTTGTTTGCATTCAGATTAAACTTTTCTCCTTGGTGGTTAAGGGTAAACTTAAGCATGACTTGTATAGCAAAGCATGTTACATTTTTTATCATCAAAAGTCAGTCACATCCCCTCAGGAATTATTGTCAGTGTCAGTCATCTGGTTGATTCACACACTTTGTTTGAATAGTTTGCTCTCTGAAAACCTGAGACAATTCTTGCACTTTAGGCAAATCCCCACAGCACAACATATATTTTCAATCACTTTCCTCCGTAGCCTCGTAATCTCCTTGCACAGAAAGTTGGGGAACTCGCTGAAATATTGCATGTTACAGAACAGGTTCTTTGATTTCCGGAGTCCTCAATGATCTTGAAGGTGTAGGGCCAAAATATTGTCTATTCTATCAGTCCTTCTTTTTCTCTAATTTTTGGTCTTTAAACTTATATTCTTAACCCTCCAAAAGAAAAACTTCGTGATACTGCAGTGGAAAACATGGGCACTTGACCTTTACATCACTGTCTTTCAGAATGTCAAACATCTTAGACTTCACTTGAAATTGGTATTTTTATATCGATCATTGATTTTCTAACAAATCTTTATAGAATGTGACAGCAGTTACATATTTTTATAAAGATATTTACAAGTTTAAATATATACAAGATTGTAGACTCTGAATCCTGTGGCATTTTTCATAATCTCTTACTCTCTTTTAATGCTCTGTCTTGTTTTCTGGCAAAGCAACTACTTTTTGGAAACAGAATATAGCAGTACCTGAAATTACATGGTAGCATCACATATCTAAACGAGGAGAATGAGAGGCATCCAAGCCTGGGTTCAGAGTTGCATATTGGTACCCTCAGTGTCAAAAACACTTTGCAGGTTACTAGCACCATAAGCTAATTTCTGCTGTATAGATAAGAGCATGGCATTGACCCTGCCATGCTGCACATGTTTTCTGCTTCGTTCCTTATTTCCCCCTTAAGTACCTGATTTTCACTGAGTGTTGTTATGTCTCCCCATTTTAATCTTTTTTCTTTTGATCACTTATACTATGGAGTGTGTATGATATTTACACATGCATACCTGCTTTGTTTCACTCCTAAGTTACTGTTCAAGATACATCCACTTATACATGAAGTCTTATAGATTAACTTTATAACAGGATAGTATGCCAATGTATGAAAATAGCATAACTTTTTCAATCATTCTCCAGATTATGGGCATTTTGATTGTAAGTTTTGGCTATTAACAATTGGGCTGTGACCAACATAGGTGCACCAGTGTTATTATGGTATGATTGTAGAGATAAGAATCTAAGAATTGAAGAACAATAAATAATGCTTAGGGTGGTTTATGACCTGTTACTTAGGGATTATAGAAAACTAGGGTTTAGAAAAGGTGTAACATCAAAATCCTGATTGATGTCTACACCCTAACCTGAGATGTTGGTGATTATCCACTATTCTCCCTGTAAATCTTTTATTGTATGACATAAATAAAAAGGAGATGCTTCTGATTTTCTTCACTCACTGGGAGAGAGACATCTCATTGAGACCTCTAAATCTACATATATCGGTTCTTCTTGTCATTTCTTTCAGCTTTGGATCACAACATACACAAGTGGCACCTAACATGGGCCACGGACGCTGACCAGGAGTGAGTTAAGAGAGGCCTGACTGCGTCCAGAACATATGTCCAGAGTAGGCAAGACCACCCTCAAAACCTCAGAAGAATGGTAATTTCCTTTTCAATAGAAAAAGAGTATGCCCATTTTATAGACACATTACTGAAAGGAAAGGCGCTAATGGTGACACCAATGCGTTTTAAAGCATGATTTTTCTTTAAAAAAGGCATTGTTGATTGTTTCACACTAAAGGAAAAGTTGCTCTAAACTTAAAAGTTTGGAAGCAAGTTACAAAAGCCCTGCACAGAGCAAAACAACCACAGAACCTATACCTTTCAACATATGTACTTTGTGTAAGCTTATTTCCTTGGCTTTGGAGCCCCTGCAGTTTGACTCTGAGGAATCGAGTCTGCAGCCAATTCTGAGACTCAGGAAGGCAATCTTGCAAGGCTTCAGTTGACGAGGACAGAACTGATCATGAAGGCAGCATGAGAAAATCTCTTAATTTGTCCCTGTTGGGTAGGGAATTTACATCAAAAAATCAAAAAGTAAAGCCAATATTTCTGGCTCACGAGCCTCTGTCCTCTGATCCCAAGGACTTTTCAGATGTTCAGGGTAATGGCTAGGAGAAAGACGCAGATATCTGGGAGTTATTATGTCTGCCCTCAAAGGGTTCAGTTATGGAGAGACAGCCTACACAATTTTAATGATTTGAAAATTGCTGGGAGCCAGGCGTGGTGGCGCACGCCTGTAATCCCAGCACTCGGGAGGCTGAGGCAGGAGGATTGGTGCGAGTTCGAGACCAGCCTGGGCTACAAAATTGAGCTCAAGGCAAGCCTGAACTGCATAGCAAGACCCTGTCTCAAAAAGACAAAAAAAAAAAAAAAGAAAAGAAAATTGCTGGGAGACATTAATTGGTTTAATACTTCCTTAGCAATTCCCACGTATGCCCCGCAAAACTTATATCTTACATTGTAAGGGGACTAGGCCTTAGACATTCCCCGATATTTAAGTGCTCTAGCCAAAAAAAGAGTTTTACAGATTAGAAAATTATGCAACTTGCTTATGTAGGTAGAATTGATTATAATCAACAGGTTATGCTAGTTATTTTTCAATCAAAACTCTCACCTACATGGAACTTTTGTTGGAGATATTGTATTTTTGAATGGCTACTTTTACCTAATAAAGACCAGAATAGGATATCCATTTATCTAGTTCACTTTTGTAAAATTATTGCTTAAATTAGATTAAGACTTCACTATCTTATTGGTACAGATCCCCAAAAATTATAGTACCACTTACTCAACAAGAAATCCTATGTTAATACAAACTTTCAAATGAATGGCTCCTTGCTTTACAAGACCTTTTGGGTGACACTCTCCATAACTTTCCCAAAAATTAATGCCTTCGATTACTTAAAAGAACCAAATGGATATTACCTTCTGTTGTTAAAAATAAACATATTCCTAAAGCAGATACTTTATTTATGGATGCAAATTAACTTTGCATGGCAGGATATGCTGGTGGTAAACTAGAATTGCACAAAGTCCTTTTCACACTGTACAAGAGGTAGAGTTAGCTGCCATTATTATGTTACTTCAAGATTTCTCTGATCAATTAAATATTGTAACTGATTTCCATGGTGTTGAAAATACATTAAAAGGAATAGAAACTGCCATCATAATTGCAGATGACTCACAATTAATATAATTATTTTCTACACTGTAGCTTATCAGAAATAGAAATCAGCCTCTTTTCATTGTGCATATTAGAGCTCATACTGCATTGCCTGGGCCTGTGTCAGCAGGAAATAAACAGATACATCATTTACTTTTAGGTAATTTTCAAGCTACCATGGATTTCCATACTTCCATTGATACCAATAAACAAGGACTTATCTGTAAATGCCCTATTACACATAAACAAGCACAACATATCCTTAACTCTTGCTACAATGTAAGGCTGTCCAAGGCCATCAAGTTCCTGTAGGAAATCCTAGAGGAAACAGCCTATCAGCTGTGGTAGATAGAACTAGTCCTATTCCGTCCTGAGGAAAATTACAATATGTTCATATATCTTTAGACACATTTTGAGATTTTGATGGGCTACCACTGTAACCAGTGAAAAGCATCAATATGTCATACAAGATTTGTTAGCAGCATTTAATATAATAGGAATCTCACATAAGATTAAAACTGGTAAAGCACCTGCGTAAGTTAGTAAAGTTAAAAAAATTATACTTTAGAAGATGAATCATATTACAAATCTACCCTATAATCCCTAAGTTCAAACAATTATAGAAAGAGGTAATAAAAGTTTAAAAGAGAAGCTTATTAAACAAAAAGGGGAATGGCATGGGAATACGTATGAATACACATAGGTTAATGATACAAAAAGCTTTATTCACATTAATTTTTAGAAACTGGCTGCCAGATGGGTATTCTGCTGCAGCCCATCACTGGACAAAGGAAATCAGTTTTCCTTTGCAACGGTCTGTTTTCTTGCTAAATGATATTGATCAGCGCATTGCAGCATTTATCCAGAGATGAGCAAGAGGTTCGTTTCTGTTATATCAGATCCTAGAGAGGTAATTGGGGTACCACTACGACAAATAAAATCCAGAATATGCGTAAGTGAAAACATTGTAGGACAGTAAGAGAACAGTTTGTTATAACTGAAACAGGGAGAAAACCAGGGAGAGAAAGCAAAAAGACATATACAATAGCTGCCTTATTGCAACTCCACAATACAGATACTGAATCTCATTCTCTTGGCTCCAAGAAGAGCAGAACAGTGATAAATTCATCTGCCATGACTGACTCGGAACCCAGGCTGGAAAAAGAGTGATTATGTTATGCAAGCCACAAACCATGCCTTGACTGCCAAAGCAGCTGCTAGAAGTGAGACTGCATACTGAGGCGAAGGCTCCAGAGCTAAGACTCAGCTTCCCTAATGGTTCATCAGGACTGAAGGATATTGGGCCTGTCTGCTCCCTCTTGCCAGACAGTTTTTGTCATCTCCATGCAGGAGCCCTGTGAAATCATCACCAAAGGAAAACCCAGGCTATTGCTAGACATTTGCAAAGTTCTCTTTGTTCTTCTCTGACCCTGACTTTCCTTCCCGTCATCATACCTCAAAAGAGGTATGATGCATCTTGCTTTAGCTGTAACTGACATATAGGTTAGTTATTAATGCAATTTACACTAAGACTAGTTTTTACAAATGTAATGTATATTCAGTTCTCTCACAACATGGCCATTGTTATTGGCAAAATTCATTTTGGCCACATTCATAATTATTTTCACGTAGGCTTAATAATTTCTTTGGCTTTTTCTTCTAAAGATTTAAAGCGATTCCACCTACACTAGACAAAAAATGCCTGATATTTCTTGAGCGACTTTAATTCGATCCTCCAGAGAATAATCTCTACCAGTTCCCAGCTATGAACCCTTTCAGCCTGAAGAAGCCAGAACCTTCATCACCCATTTTTCCCTCATGGCAGATGAGGTTGTATCTTCAGAGGGGGCAATATTGCAGGCAACCGAGTTAGGTAAAAATATTACAGGCAGTCAGATATGGTTAGGTCCTCAAAGTAGACAACACAAAAGATTAACATCCGAGATCGGACATCACCTGCTTAACTGTTACTTAAAAATAACACTGAGGTAAGAGAAGAAAAAGAGGAGTTTCTATTTTCCAATTTTAAAGGTATAGCTGATAATCAGATGTTTCCACTGCCAGATCCTCCATCCCGCCAGAATACCAATGTAGCTTATCTCATGGTATAATGGGGAATCTATAATTGAGGAGGCAGCCAGGGAGATAGTTAATACTTTCAATGGAGGTGTGTTAGGTTGGAGCTCTAAAGCTCTGCCCACGTGGCTGAAGGATGAAAATAAAAGGGAACAAATTCGTCATACTCCGCTCTGAGTTATCTAGAGATAATATCCATATTCCCAGGACAAAGACCAGAATATGAATTCGAAGACAACTATATCATCCATGGAAAACACTCCTTAAATGATGTGTTCCCACATTTACTTGAGATGGTAAAGAAGAGAACTGAAGGAAGCTTGAACTCATGATATTCTTCATATCCACACCTACTATAGAAGCATTAAGCCAAACTGTAGAGACTGTTCCTTTTGTGAAGCAAGGGCAAAGAATTGAAAACAATTATGTCCTTCTAAAAGACATGCTGATTCAGAGTTGCATAAAAGAAGCTGTTGTTATGTTTGGAGGACAAAATGTTATTGTAATACATATACCTTGTTTAAAATGTGATTAGAATACTTCTTCATTTGGGGTAACTCTCATCTCATGCAAACAAACCTCTTCTGTTACAAAGTATCTAGTGACATGGAAAACTTTGATGCTTTTCATGTTATGTCATGGTGTAGTGCAAATGTAGTAGATATTTGTGTATGTCGTCTCCTTAGTATTTATATATCCTGTTTGTTTAAGCAATGAGGACAGATCAAACAATAAGATATGGATGAAAAGTTTACACACTAATGCTTTAAAAATATTTTTCAAGCACTTTTTCGTAACAGTAGGGGATATGTAGAGATAAGAAACTAAGAAGTGAAGAACAAGCAAAGCTTATGGTGGGTTGTAATCTATTACTGAGGTATTTTGGAAAGCTAGGACTTAAAAGGGTGTAACAGCTTATCTTGCTTGATATCTCCACTCTTACTTGAGACATAGGTGTAACAGCTCAATCCTGATTAATGTCTCCACCCTTCCTTGAGACATTAGCGAAACAGCTCATCAGGACTGATGGCTCCACCCTTGAGATGTTGGTGATTATCCCGTCTACTCCCTGCCAATCTTCTACTGTATGACCTAAATAAAAAGAAGATGCTTCGAGAATTCTGGGCTCACTAGGAAAGAGGCAGTCAGATCTCTGAAGTTACATTCATCTGGTCTTCGCATTTCTTTTGGCTCCAGATCACAAACATACAACATCAGAACGATTCAAAGCAGAAGGATGCCACGTATGTTCATGAACTAGCAAGAAGAAATTATCTTTCAGAATTTAGGAGCCTTAAGCAAATAATATTTTTTTATTGAAAACAAAAATGAAGTTTGAAAAATTAAAAGAGTGTAAATTAATTGTAACAGACTGGTTAGTTGTCCACCTAACCCTTTTCGTGATCTGCTAAGAGAACTACATGTGGGCCACAGCTTCCTTTTAAATGAGACCAAAGGATTTGGTTGAAGAAAGTAAAGCATAGGTAGAAGTTATATACATCTAATGTCTGATTTTTTATAAACTTCCCACATTCATCTTCCCTCATGTTTACCCTTTTCCAACAATCTTGGAAGCGAACTGTTACAACTAGGAGAAATAGAAATTAAGAGCCACAGTTCCTCACTCATTACTACCTGGAGCAATGATACTAAATACAAACATTTACATTGAACTTTAGAGAGGTGAGAAATAAATGCCTAGTCAGGCAGCTATTGTAGAATACTAGCTAATCTTCTTTTTAATTTTTACTAGACTTGACCTCTGTAGCCCAGTTGGGGCTAAAACTCAAGTGTCAGGGACCAGCCGATATAGGGTGAAGTTGCTGATTAAGAAATGGCCTCTGGCCATGTTCAAAAAAATTCATATCCACACTTTATAGACAAGGTACCACCATGCTGCACCTGCAGACTCCTAATATGGCTTCTTTCAGAGCAGTAACTGTCAAACCTAAAGAAATCAAACAATTCTGTTAATTAGCAAGACTTATTGCCTTTGTTCTAAGTTCTTTTGAAGATTTTTGACTCAGATATATCCCTCTCTTTCTGTAACTCCAAACTCTCTGAAAACGCAATAAATACAAGTAATCAGGAAACTCCGAGCTCATGGAGAGTTCTGAGCTTCCTGGACTCTCCAAACCATATTCCATTTTCTGTTTTTCCTGAACTTGTTTTAGGAGGTTGGGATCCTGAGGACTCCATGATAATGGTCCTCCTGTCTGTTTGCCAAGTATAGGGATTACAGGTGAGCACCACCACAGCCAAGGGGCTTATTTAAACACTCAAAAGATGAAGGCCATATTAATATACTGATTTGTAAAAGGCTCAAGTCAACAGCTTCTGAAAATTCCCAATGAAATGATAAGTCACTAGTTTATGGACTATTTGGCTACATATACAGCTACTTTCCCTTTGCACAATGAAAGAAATATCTGTACTGATGATGTTTAGACTGCCTGTTTTACTCTATGCAACTATCATAAGACAACTGTCAGCAATATATTAATTACTGTAAAGTAATAATACAAATTAAGTGGATTGGGGAAAGAGCTTGATAAATGCTTGCCTGGCAAGTTCAAGGTCCTGAGATCATTCCCTGGTACTGCAAATGAATGAATGAATAAATAAATAGTGAATGAACAAAATTTAAAAGAGAAAAACTACATTTTAGAGTTTAGCAATACTCCAAACATTCTTGCTCACGAAACCTAATTACAAAGAGTTTCCATGAGGACATCTGAAATTAGAAACCTTGAACAAGGGAGATAGCTCGGTGACATAAGCACTTGCTCGGCAAGCGCAAGATCCTGAGTTTGATCTCTATTATCATGCACAGAAAAAAAGCTAACACACCCAAACCATAGTCAGGTTATCATAGTATAGTCAAATTTCTACAAATTCAATGATATAATAGACATACAGATGTTTTTATTTGTGTTTGTTTTTTGTTTGCTTTTTTGTTTTTGAGGCAGGGTTATGAAGTTTACTTCAAGCTCATGTTGAACTCACTATGGAGCCCAACTACAGCCTCCAGCACTTTCTTCACTCACTTTTTCAGTGAATGATCCTGCATTCCTGACAAAGAAACTAAAACTATGAGACCAAATGTTCTATAAAAATCCCATCCAGTTATAATTATTCTAATGCCACATATACTTCCTTTTTTCTGTTGCCATGGTAGAGATGTCTTTTATTCCTAAGACACACCACATACATTTGTCCACTAAAATTCCACCACTCTAATTACAAAACAGTCTAAGAAAAATCTCACCCTTTTCTCTTGCATCATTTTCTCTTCCTTTGAATCCCTTTATTTTAGCATGCTGTACTTGTAAAAATGGTTAATCTACTTCTTTCTCTAGTGTCCCATTTGTCTTGCATCAAAATATGTTTAATAGAGTAACTCTCAAGTTTTACTGCATTCTCTTTCTTAAAACCCTCCATACTTGACTAAAGTGATTAGAGACTATCTTTGCAACAGTAACAAAACTAATATTACTTTATCTTTGAACAACATCTAACACACTGTATCACTACCTCCTCTTTGAAATAGCTGATCTCAGGAAATTCTAGTATTTCTACAACAGCTGTCTGATTCTTCTGATGGCTCCTTCTATGCTCTGTGACCTTTTCATTTTCCAGATGCACTCATTCCTTGGTCGTGCATGCCTCACTGATGCTGGCCCCAGCCCCGCCCCCTTCTCCAGGGATCACTGAGCAGGAAAGCCAGTCCAGGCATGGGGACGCAAGCCTGTTATCTCAGCACTGGGGAGGCTGAAAATAGGAGAATCACTGTAAGATTTGAGTGTGAGTTGCATAGTAAGACGCTTTACCAAACACATAAATGGAAAAAAAGAATTCTCAAAACGGTCAATGTTTTCATAAAAAATAATTATTTAAATATGCTATCAAATTCCAAATTTATAGCACTAATTTCCACGTGTTTAACTCTGAGATTCACCATCACTCCTCCAACCTAGGATCTCACATACTAACTCCATTTTTCAGACCAAAAAATATTGAATTCACTCTTGGCCCACTGTCTTTGTCTGTAATCCTAATCTTAAAAATACAGTAAAGCCTTAGTTTACAGGCATCATTCATTTTAGAAATACAGTTGTAATCCAAGAGCACTTGTGAGAATTATCTCACAATAATAGACTCAGATGATTCATTCTACAACCCAAAAATATTCATATACAATGATTAATCTACACTAACTATAAAATATAAAGATAAACAACTTAGCCTGCATTCCCCTTTGAAAACATAAATGGCTCGTAGGAAGGAGCCAAGAGACAGGAGTATTATTGTATAGATGGCCTTATGGAATGCTTTTCTATTCATGCATCTCTAATGAAGAACGTGTCCAGGGACACTTGGTTTTGCTTCTTTTATAGGATTTCATCAAATGGGATGTTGTACCCCAGTTAAACAGATTCACCGTTGATGCTTCTACAGCTATATTAGAGTGAGGTCTGTCTAGGAGTTCGTGCTGTTTTGGCACCATTTACCCATCTCTCTCGTCTCTCTAATCTCATTTGAGGTAAGGGATTCTTCCTTACTTTTTCCTTGTGCTCTGTAAACAAGATATCCTTCACAACATGTTACTTTTGCGAGAAAATCCCCACATTCCAGGAGTGAGAAAGACAAGAAACACCAAGACAGAGCCGGAGACATGTGGGGGGATTGGAGGAGAGAGATCATGTGATACTCGGCATCACATATGATTCACATGCTAAGACACCACTCTTTTATCAAGTTAAATCTTGTTAGAAATGTTGCTTCATCTTGTGGAATACGTTCCGACAAGTTATTTGATAGAAAAGGTTCGTATGGTTTTATTTTGGTGGGACTAGGGTACAAACTCATGATATTGCCCTTGCCAGGCAGGCACATGTGCCACGAAGCTGTCTCCCTGGCTCCTAAAGGATTTATTGTAATATGTCTAGAAGTTTTTTTTTTTATAAACTTTTACTCTCTTGCTGTTCTCAACTTTGTTCAGCCACTATCATCTCCCATGAGTGTTAATAAAAAATGTTGTTCCTCTTTCAGGACCCTGAACGATCTTATTCAAAACACGTTAGCTGAAGATCTTGCTCCGAAAGAAATAAAATTTATTAGTGGCCTAGAAATGCCATACAATATGCTGAAATTTAGCTCTCAGGCCTTCTCTTTCTTCTACATTTCCTTGTTCCCTGCTCTCCAACTCATTGACTTCTTTGATGCCTTTGATTTATCACACATATTTTCACCCTTGAGGTTTGCATTTCCTGTACTGCCAGGAATATTTTTCCTTCCTGATAGCTCATCTCTTATCTTCACCAGATCTTCACTCAAAGATAATTTCAGTGGGGCCTACTGTACGTAAAATGTCAGTGTGTCTTATGTTCTCGAAAAATACTCCCCTGTTTTCTTAGTAAGTATCATTAGGTAATATATTGGAGGTTCTGATTATTATTGCTTTTCCTTACCAGAATACAAAAAAAAGGACGTATTCTTTTCTTTCTGTTAACTGTTATATGCTCAATATCTAGAAAGTGTAGGTAACTCTTGGATATGCAACAAATGTTTGCTTAATTAATCTCAAACAGCCATATGGCTATATTTACCTACTTGCAATGAAAAAGAACATTTAAAATTTTAATGAATATAGAAATCAAAGATGCCTGAGAACTATAACACTATTTAACACGTAATATTCTTAAATGTTATGGTATAAATATTCAAGTATAGGGGCTGGGGAGATAGCTCCGAGGCACAAGTACCTGCTGGGCAAGTGCAATGTCATGAGTTTGAACCCTGGTCCGACAAAAAAAAAAAATTCAAGTATATTCAACAAAGTCAATATGAAGTATTTATTTGCATC
>PVJA010042708.1:0-17126 GCA_004027025.1 Myocastor coypus | reverse complement strand
AGGTAGTTCTAACTACCAGCTACAACCCTGTGATCCACTACAGAAAAGGGGATTATAACTACTACTTTACCCCCATTTATGGTTTTGTTATAATATGGATAGATTTAGTACAAGATTCTAGGATTATTTTACAGAGTAATGTCATTAAGCTTTTCTTCTGGATGTTTAACAACTAAGGTTTGCAGACCAAAAATTGGAGAGATAGATGGGGTAAAAGAATAGCCAATATTTTGGCCCTTGCCCCTCAAGGTCAATAAAGACTCAAGATGTAAGAGAATCTCTGCTGTGACAAGAAGATCATGGAGCCACACAGGAAAGTGGTTGATGACATATAGTGTGCCTGAGGAGAGTCACCTAGAGAGAAATAATCTCTCAGGCTCTCAGAGAGAGCAAACTGGTCAAGCAATGGCTGTGACTCATCCAGATGGTTGACACTGACAGAAGAGCTACAAGGTGCTATACATGGTTCCAAGATAAATCCTGAGATTGGGCTGACCTTGTCAGATAACAAAATTATACTTATATTTATACAGGTCTGGCCTTAACTTGGTCTTAACCATCCAGCAGAAAAGTGTATATGAGGTATAAAAGCAATGTACAACTGACAATTACCAGCTATAAAAGGCTCAAACGAACTACACATAAGCAAAGAAAATTTATCCTCTATTTGGGTAAGGGTATTAGCGCATTTCCATTTGTATGCGGGATAGTAATAACAACGTTAGGTGTAATTAAATGCATACCTCTGTATTTGGAGACTGGTTTAAATATGCCAAGTTGCCAAGGGGTGGATTGTAGTGGTTGATACAATGTGTCAACTTGGCTGAATGATTCAGCAGCCCGGTTCCCTGTTGGTGGGAGCCCCACTCTGGGGTACAATTGGTTCTTCCCTGGAATGTCACCAGGGTCTGCCTAGGATATGATTGGATTTCTCCCTAGAATGGGATCAAGGGCCCATCCTTGGGTATGATTGGTTCCACCCTAGGGTGCAATGAGCCCACGTCAGAATGACTGAGCACAAAAAGACTTTTTAAAGGGCTGAAGGAGGAGTCAACACTTCACTTCGTCAGAGAAGCTTTGGTGTTTGCATTGAGACTGGACTTCATCGTCTGGCTTGCAGTGCAGACTCTTCAGCCTCCAGCTTAGATCTTTCGCCATCCGTCTCAGACTCTTCAGCGTCCATCTACAGACACTTCAGTCTTCCATTGCAGACCCATCAGCCGACAGAAACTTACACGGAGTGCTGCAGTGAAGTCCAGGCCTCGGGATTGAATTCTTCAGTCTGGAGCATGCAGACACCCTGTGCACACTTCCTCATCTGACTCTGTGGCTGACTATTGTAAGCCAATCTTACAATTCCTTATAGATTGTATATTTGGTGTTAATATCCATTCCTCATATTATATCTATTCTGTTCCTCTAAGTAAAATCCTGACCAATACACATATGAACAAACAAATAAAATCATTTCTTGAAAGCTTATTACCCTAGTGGGAGGTGGCTGGGCATGGCCCTTAATCCTGATATATCAAATTTATTGGGGTAAGAAAGGCTTAGCAAAGATTCTACCTCATTAAAAAAAACTTTTGCATAGCAGAAGAAATCACCATCAGAGTGAAAAGACAACCCACAGGCTGAGAAAAAAAGTCCTGGATTGTTCCCGGTTGTTCCCAAGACTAAGGATTTATATCTAGAACATATAAAGAGCTGAAAAAAACTGGGTCTCCAAAACGCAAAGATTCATTTCAAATGGGCATCTGAGATGAATGGATACTTCTCAGCTAAAGAAATACAAATGCCAAGTAAATACATAAAAAAAGTTCTGTAGCATTGGTCATTCAAGAAATGCAAACTAAAATAGTATTGAGATTCCATGTCACCCCAGGAAGAATGGCTATCATCAAGAAATCAACTAATAACAAATGCTGATCGGGCTATGGGGAAAAAGGGACCCTTCCTCACTGCTGGTGGAAGTGTAGACTGGTGCAGGCACTAGGAAAGCAGTGGAGAGATTCCTAAAAAACACTAGGATTAGAGAACCCGTTTGACCCAGCTATTCCCCTTCTGGGTATCTTCCCAGAAAAATTAAAACCACCCTGCCACAGCAATAAATATGTACCCATACTTAGGACAGCACAATTTGTAATAGGTAAATTCTGAAAACAACCCAAATGCCCATGAAAAGGGGATGGATAAAAAATATATGATTTTATGGGTACCACAAAAAAATTTTTTTTCATATAATGGAGTACTACTCAGCCATAAAGAAATGTAAACGAGACTTTCATAGGTAAACGGATCAGACCCACGTGTATAAACATTGTATTGTCTCATTAGTGGGAGAAACTGAATGAATAAATATGATCCAAAGTGTACAATGGATGTTGAAAGTAGGGAAGAAACTTTTAAAAAGAAAAACTGTGGTAGTAGAATAGAGAATGGAAGGAAGGGAAAAGAAATATATGTGTGAGAGAAGAGAGAGTGGACCTGACAATTCTAGAAAGAAGAGCAATTGTCTCTATTTTGGCTGTGCCTGACCCTATTTTCATGTACTGATATGTACAGAACTGGCTAGGACTTTACCTTATCGCTTCAATTGGCTTTAAGTAGTGCATATTGGTCTAGCTGAGGTGCCAGTGGTTGTCTTTGAAAATGGCAGATGGGTTTCCCCAGAAACAAAAACACCCCCCTGCTGCTCTTTAGTACGAACTCGGTCAAGATGCAATGATGAGCCAATTCTCCATGCTGTCAGCTGAGACTGAGCATTGAGTTAGAGGCTATGACTTCCTGGAGCTTGAAAGAGCACACATCTAGTCCAGGCATGGTGGCACATGCCTGCAATCCCAGGGCTGGGGAGGCTGAAAACAGGAGGATCATTAGGAGTCTGGGCTGCATCATGGTATCGTGTACCAAATATATAAAATGAAAAAGAAAAGAAAGATTGCACATCAGAGCTGAAGCACCGGACCCGAAATCATTAGCTATAATGTCAGTGGTGCAACGCAGATTGCTGTCTGCACACCCTTCTCGCAGCTCGAGCACTCACCTACTTCCTGCCATTCTCGGTCACTCATCCTCAAGCCACTCCTCCTTCACGACTGAATGAAACCCAGATTCAGCGCTGGATCCAGGCCCTGGTTCTGGATAGCCATCACTATTGCTGCACTTAGGACCCCGTGGCTGCCAATAATTATAAATATGCTTTCGTGTCTTTATTCTCACTATGGGTTGCACTGAAAGTGGAAGATTGGAATTAGCTTGACAGAATACCAGTATCTTATCCATGGAATCATAAATATGAACTTCTCTGATTGAGATGAGGACCAGGAAGGGGCTCTCTCTATATATAGAAAGATATATAGATATAAATGATAATTGAGATAGTTATACAGCCAGTATCTCTTAGTTCACTGAAATATTTCTGCTAATGTTGATTGGATAATATTTCATACATATACCTTATACTCTGAAGAACTATTATGGACATAACAATATGCAATGCATTAGTTATTGTTACTTTCCTATTGGACTGTTTTGAAATTCTCTTCTATGGTGAGTTTTATTTTCTCTTTAAAATGAAAAATCAAGCCAGGCGTGGTGGTGCACACCTGTAATCCCAGCACTTGGGAGGCTGAGGCAGGAGGATTGGTGTGAGTTTGAGACCAGCCTGGGCTACAAAAGTGAGCTCAAGGTCAGCCTGAGCTGTACAACAAGACCCTGTCTCAAAAAGACAAAAAATAAATAAAAATTAAAAAAAATGAAAAATCGCTGCTTAGGAAATTAGAAAAGTGTGCTCCTGAGTGTGCCGTGAAAGCATGATCTATCCATGGCCCTACCCTCGGCTCTGTCCATGGCCCCTGGCTTCCTCCTTTCTGGCATTGTTCCCCCATTCTGCTCCTGGGCACCACGCAGGAGGGCCCTTCCCTCATGAGATTCCTGCCTTGCACCCTGCTCGTCATGCACTCGACATCCAGAAATTGTGAGCTAAATGAAACCCCTTCTCTTAAGTTGTGGGTGCTGGGTATTGGATTTAAGCAACAGGAAAGCTGAGCAATACATTGTGTCTCTCGAAGATATATTTGCCCCCCCCCAGCCCCTGTATCTCTCCCTGCTTCCAGGATACCAGGAGATGACCAGAGCTGCACATACTCAGGAACTATGATGTTTCTGCTTCGCTACAGAAATGGAGCTAGCCGACTGAGATCTCTGAAATTATGAGTCAAGATTAACTTGTCCTCTTGCATGTTTATTTTCTCATTGTTTTGTCACAGTGATGAAAAACTGATTAGCACAGTAGTGATCATGCAGGCTCTTCTCTAATCTACTAGATAGTCCTAGTCACCTTCCTCAGGCCATACAATTATTTATTTGCTTGTGTGTGTATGTATGTATGTATGTATTTGGTACAGGGTCTTACCACACAACTTGGACTCATAATGATCCTCCTGCTCTCAGCCTCTGCACTGCTGGGATTATAACCTTGTGCCACCACACCTGGACTCTGGCCAGTTCAGCGTCCCCTGGTGCAGGGCTGGTGTGGCATGTGGTGCCAGGGATTGAACCCTGGTCCCTGTGCTTGCCTAAGCAGACACTTAGTCCACTGAGCTATCTCACTGGCCCTAGCCCCACTTTCAAACAGCATAACTGGATTAAGTTTCCATCCCACTAACACTTGACAATGGGGATTTAATGTCAAAACATGAAAGAGGGACATATTGAACATCCAAACAACCTCTGGCATGATCTAATTTCCCTGATTCTACGATGCAGTGGGTCAAATGAAATTTCTACTTTTAGTTTTTTGAGGCATTTCTATGAGGATTTCTATAGCAGTTGTACAGATCTACATTCCCACCAGCAATGCAGAAGGCTTCCTTTTTACCCTCAGCCTCACCAGCATTTGTTATTATTTGAAGATAGTCATTCTTACTGGAGTAGGACAGAATCTCAGTGCTGTTTCAATTTTTAATTTTCTCTAACAGTCAGAGATGTTGAACAATTTTCATGTATTTATCAGACATTTGCACTACTTCTCTTGAGAAGTATGTGTTCATTTCTACTGCCCATTTTTTGATTGGGCTTTTATTTCAGGGGAATCTTTTTTTTTTTTTTTTTTTTTTTTCTTCAGTTCCTTGTATTCTAGATACTAATCCTTTGTTTGAGGAATAACTTGAAAAATATTTCTCCCTTTTTGCAGGCTGTCTCTTCACTTTCTCAGTTGTTTCTTTTGCTGTGAGAAAAGCTTCTTCATTTGATATAATCCCATTTGTTAATTCTTGGGGTTATTCTTGTGCAATTATAATTCTGTTCAGAAAGTCTGTAGTTATGCCTATGTTTTCCAGAATTTTACCTGTTTTATCTTCCAGCAGACTGTTTCTGTTCTAATGTTTAGATCTTTTATCCAATTTGACTTTATTTTAGTACAGAGTGAGAGATATGGATCTATATTCAATCTTCTGCATGTAGATAGTCAGATTTCCCAGAACCATGGCTTAAAGAGACTATTTTTCCTCCAGCATGTTTTTTGACCCATTTATCCAAAATCAGAGGGGTGGATCTGCCTATGGTTATTTCCGCATCTTCTGTTCTGTTCCATTGATCCATATGTCTCTTCTTAAGCTAGTGCTATACTGTTTTTTAATCACTATAGCTTCATAATAGAACTTGAAATCCAGGATTGCGATGCCTCCTGCTTTGCTCTTGTTGCCTAGGACTGTCTTTGCTATTCTGGTTCCATAGGAATTTTATGACTGTTTTCCTTTAGTCCTGCGTGTGTGTGTGTGTGTGTGTGTGTGTGTGTGTGTGTGTGTGTGTTTTAGAGAAGGGTCCATAGGGTGTTCAGGTCTCTCTACTAGATCAGACTCTATAGTGATCCGCCTGTGTACAGCCTCCCAAGAGCTCGGATTACAGGCGCGTGTCTCCACGCCCAGTCTCAAGTTGCCATCTCAGCATGCCCCAGAGGCGAGGCTGGCACAGCAGGCCCTGGGACTGAACTCCTGGCCCCTAAGCCTGCTTGAAGGCACTTTAATCTGCTTAGCTATTTGTGTTTTCTCTAGTTCTATGAGGAATATTTTGGTGTTTTGATTGAGATTGCACTAAATCTACATATCAGGTTTGGAAATATGGCCTCTTTAACAACATTGGTTCTTCCTGTAAGAAAAATAAACGCCTTTCCATTTTATGATGTCTTCCTCAATAATTACCAGAGTACTATACGGTGTGTTATACAGAATTTCACTTCTTTTGTTAGGTTAACTTGTAAGATTTAATCTTTCTTGAATCTATTTTGAATGATATTATTTTCCTAATTTTTTTTCTTAGTAAATTCATTAGTTGTATGTAGGATTATTGTCTTTAGTGTATTGATTTTCTTTATGTATTGAGTACCTGCATCAGTCCTATCGCCTAGTTCTGGACTGTTGTTCTGATGAGAAAAAGAGAAACATCCTCTACCACCTGAAAAAATGAAGAAAAGAAGAAATAAATTGAACAATATTTTTTCATGTTTTTAAATTTTTTCCCCCAAGGTTTATACCACTGAAATGAACTACATATGGGAGAGGAATCACCAAGACCATTTTTATTTAGACAGGCACATGTGCGCTTGTGAATACTGAGCCCTAGTCCCCCTTCCCTGCTAGGCATACTTAGCGCTGTGTTTCCTAGCAGTGTGTTCACTCGGGCTGCTCCAAGTTTCTGTGTACCTGTGTGCCTCAAGTCACAGCTTTCTCTGCCAAGCTTTATGGCCTGTGTGCTCTCCACCCGGATTCCAAAGCTCTCTTTGTTCCTGTGCCTCAGGCTGTGGTAACTGTCTAGGCCAAGGTATGTCTCTGTCACATTGGTGGATGGGAGACATAAGGAAACCGCTGAGCTCTGTATTGTATGAACATAGCAGGGCGAAGGTGGGGTATTAATATCCAGACTTAATGCTACCATTTTATTTTTTTTTTTAAGTATTTGGTTGTCACAGGGTCTCACTATGCAGCTCAGGCTTCATAGTGACCCTCCTATTTTCAGTCTCCCCAGCACTGGGACTACAGCCTTGGGCCACTACAATGGGACTCTGTAACTGGCTCAGCCCACCCTGGGGGTAGGGCTGGCATGGCATGTGATGCTGGGGATAGACCCGTGTTCTCTGGGATTGCCTAAGCAGGCACTTTAATCCACTGAACTATCTCGTCAGCCCATAATCTTATATCTTGAACATGCTAAAATTCCACTGAAAGATTGTTAGAGGTATTAAGTTCAACAAAATATCAGGATATAACATCAACACTAGAAAATCAATACCTTTTCTGGGTCAGTGATTGAGACTGGGCGTGGTGGCATGTGCCTGTTATCCCAGCACTTTGGGAGGCTGAAAACAGGAGAATCGCTACGAGTTTGACCTATATAGGGAGACCCTGTAGACCCTGTACCCCCTGTCCTAAATGAAAGAAGAAGAAGAAGAAGAAGAAGAAGAAGAAGAAGAAGAAGAAGAAGAAGAAGAAGAAGAAGAAGAAAAGCAAGAAAGAAAATCAATACCTTTTCTACCCCTCAGTAATGAACTAGCAGAGAAAGAAATCAGAAAAGTAATTCCTCTTACAATAACTTCAAAAAAATGCCCAGGGATCAATCTAACCAACGTAAAAGACATTTTCAATGAACATCTCAAAGCATCTAAAAAGGAAATGAATAAGGTATTAGAAGTTGTAAAAATATCGCATGTGTGCAAATTGGCAGAATTTATAGCATTGTTAAAATGGCTACATCTGGCTGGCAAGATAGCACAGCGGACTAAATGCCTGCTTAGGCAAGTGCAGGGACGGGGCTTCGATCCCTGATACCAAATGCTGTGCTGGCACACCCCCACCCCACCCCGGGCTTATCAGTCTCGGCCACCAAGACCAGGCCTGGTGGTTCACACCTGTGATCCCAGTGCTGGGGAGGTTGACACAGAAGGATCACTATGAGTCCCAGCTGTATAGTGAGACCCTGTATAAAATACATAAAGTTAAAAGTTATAAACCTTAAACTGAAGTTAAAGTACACTTCCTAGATTGCATTCAAAAGGGTAGAAGTTTGTTGAAAGATTTAGATAAGAATAAAGTGACCACAGTAGTTATGTAGTCTGAGTCCTAGTAAATGATCTCTGACCTTGACTGACTTCTTGGCATTAGGTAAAACATACTTTTTAAAAACATCATTTTCCTCAGCTAATAAAAGAAATTAGATCAGTTGTTACTAAAGGCCCCTTTTTAATCCCTAAATATTTTGGTTTCTGACTGCTGTTTCACTTTATGTTTTCATGTTCATGTAGGAATATCAATTAATACCAAGAACATTATTTGCCTGGATTTCTATTTTGAAAAAGAATGAAATGTAAAGGTTATTGACCCTTGCTATTTGTGAGTAATATCACAAATCACTTTTGTAATAAACCTATAAGTCACTTTTGGAATTTCTTTTCGTACTGGGAATCCAACTCAGGACCTTGGTCTTGTTAGGTGGGTGCTTTTGTGCTAAATTATATCCCTGGATGTAATATTTTAATCTATTTTATCTATCAACAAATTTGAAAAGCCATATCTGAGTGCTGTAGTTTTAGCTTTTGAAAAATTGTCTTACTTATGGTCACAGTAGTAGTTTCCTAGGTTGTCATGACAAAGCTCCACAAAATGGAACACTTAAGTAACATGAATTTTTAAATTGTTTTGTTGGTGTAATTGTTTTGTTTTGGTTTTGGTCAGGTCAGCTCAGCCTGTCCTCAGGGCGGGGCTGGCAAGGCATGTGGTATGGGGGATTGAACCACTGTCCCCTGCACCTGACTTAGCTTTCCTACACAGATGCTGTAGACTGTTGAGCTATCTTGCCAGCCCAGAAATTTGTTTTATCATAGTCTAGAGACTGTAAATATCAAAGCAAGGTGTGGGCACAGTTTGTTCCTCTTGAGGGGACTTAGGAAGTATCTATTCCATGCCATTTTCTCTTAGAGTCTGATAAGTTTTTAGGAAATGTAACTTGAGCTGTGTCTATAAAATTTATATTTTGAAATCCTAGCATCTAGTATCTTGGGTAACTATAGTTACTGAGCTAAAATGAAGTCATTGGGGGGGGGCTTTAATCTAGAGTGGCTGATGTTCTTACAAGAAAAGGTAATTTGGATACCTGCTCAGAGAGAAGGACAATGAAAAGAGGGAGAAGACTGAAAAACTGGCAGTCCTTGGTATTCACTGACTTGTCAACGTATCGCGTGCACCTTTGCCTCTGGATTCTGTGATGTTCTCTGTGTACCTATCCTTGGCCGCCCTCAGATTTCCCTTTGAGATAAGGGCATCAGTCAGTATAGATGAAGGGCCTGCTGTACTTCAATATGACCTCATCCTAACTATTCACATCCACATAGCTTTCTTTGCAGATACGATCACATTAGGAAGTGTTGACCATTAGGATTTCAACATATGAACTGGAAATTGGGAAAACAAGCTTTGCCTTAGTTCACTGAGAATAAGACTTTGCACTGATATTGTTTAGACAAGATATCAGGTCTGCATCTTGTCCTCTGAATAACCATTATAACGACAAAAATAGGCATGATATTAATTATTGTAACCATCCTACTAACTTGTTTGAAACTGATTCATTGCTATTTTATCCTATTTCTCATTAAAGTAAATAAAAATTAATAAATTAATTAAGAAAAAAAAAAGAAAAACAAGATGAGAAATAAGATCATGTAAAAATAAGAATGATGATGAGCCAGGGGTGATGGAATATGCCCTTGACCCCTGTACTCAAGGGCCTGAGATAGGAGGATCCCACGAATTTGGGGCTAGCACGAGATGCATAGTGAGCTCAAAGCCAGCCTGGCTCAAAGAAATCAACAAAGGGGAATGAAAGCATAAAAATGATGATGCAGACAACAGTAGTGATAAAAAGATTGTGACTGTGGTGGTGGTAGGGATGTAGAGGAAGATAGCTCACATTCTTGGAGCATTTTCTTGGAAGAAACCCTGACCTGGGCACACATTTTCCTTTTGGAGGCAGCGAATTTCTTTTTTTATTTATTTCTGTTTTATGTTGTTTTTGTTTATTTTTTCATTTTAATTGACAGAATTGTAACTTGTATACAACATGGTGTTTTGAAATATATATGCTGATGCATTATAGAATGGCAAAATGGAACTAATAAACATACTTTCTCATACAGTCAAAAAAAAAAAAGAAAAGAATTATTGGTTGTGTTAACTTGAAAAACTCAGCGCAATATAGCACAGCTCCCCTCATCAGAAAGCAGTTGATTTCCTCACTATAGGTCTGAGCAGGACCTGACTCACAGGATGCTGAGTGTGGCCTGGAGCCTTGGCCTCCAGTGCCTTGCGCCTTCTGTCCCCAGCAGGACATCCTGAGACTGTCATGCACAGAGGGCATCTAGCCTCTAGCAGGACGAGAGGCTTTGCAAAGGGAAAACCCACCAGCAGCAGCCCTGGAAATGTGGACGTCACCATCTTGGACTTATTAACTAGCAGCTGGATGAAGCCCACTGCCTGACTTTGTATGGCCTTCAAGATGAAAATATTTCTCTTCGTAAAATTTTATTTCATGTGTGTAGTACACATTTACAATCCCTGTGGAGAGTTGGCATGTGTATGTAACACATCACAATTGCTTTTCTCACCCCTTTTTCCCTTCTCCCCCTCCCCCCTCTCTTTGTTGCCCTGCTTTGGTATTGCTGTTGCTGTTGTTTGTATACATCTGCAGTGCATAATGTTTATACTCCTCCTGTGGCGTGGGTACCTGTATATAGTGCATGGTCATTCTTTTTAATCTTATCCTTCCCTCCCACCCCGCTCAATTTCTTGATTTCCTTCTCTTCTGAGAAATTTTTGCAACTTTAATAATTAGAAACCTCAGAAGAAAAATAATATTGTGTGACATGTGAAAAACATATACAGTTCAAATTTTAAGTTCCATAAGCAGAGCTGTATGGGAACACATCCTTTTTCGTTTAGGTATTGTCTGAGTGCTGCAATGGCAGACTTGAGTGTCTACTTCAAAGCTTATATGACTGTCAACACTTAAGGTGCAAAGACAGCCAGATAGCTCAGGGGACTAAAGTGCCAGTTTAGGCAGGAGCAGGGACTCAGGTTCACATTCCTAGAGTACTGTGCTGGCCCCACCCCCAGGGTGCACTGAGACGGCAAATGAGGCTGAGGGTGGTGGTGTGCGCCAGCAATCCTAGTGCTCAGCAGGCTGAAAACATGACAATCACTACGAGTCTGACCCGTGTTGTGAGACCTTGTAGACCCCGACCCTCCATATCCCTGGGTTTTACATTTATAAATGATCAAACACAGACTAAAAATATTCAAAAAAATTTGATGTCAGTCTTGTGATGTCAGTCTAAGTTCTGTTGTCAACTGGACTGGATTGTGAGATTCCTAGAAAGGTGACTGATAGGGGATTGAGCCACTGACAAACATAGCTGAATGTGCATGCCGCCAGCAAGTGGGGCCCGGCTGAAACTGGCCCCTGGGGATGCGCCTGGGGGGATGCGCTTCTTGCTAGTGATCTTGCCTGTGTTCTGCCTGCCAGCTCCCATGAGAAGGACGAGTCCTTCTGAAACTGTGAGTCAAGCTAACCCGTTCCTCCTTTAAGCTATGAAAACTGGATATTCTGTCTGAGCAACAGGAAAGCTGACTAATACAAGTCTGATCATGTACAGACTTCTACTTCCGTCCTTATACCCTGATGAATGCACCAGTGTTTACATAGCATTTACATTCTATTAGATGTTATAGGTAACCTAGAGGTGACGCAAATAGGTGAGAGGATGTACATAGGTTATGCGCAAATACTGTACCACTTTTATTAGGCACTGAGCATCTGTAGATTTTGGTGTTTACACAGCATCCTAGAACCAATCCCCCATGGACACTGAGGAATGACTTTATTCAATGCCAAGCTCTTAAAACACGAAAGCTCTCTAAGCCATGTCCTAAGAGGAACCAACTCTTCCACTGACTGCAGTTACAAATGAGCCCGAAAGGAATAGCAGAGAGCCTCCCACCAGCCTATGGGTCCTGAAGAGAGCAAACCCTTGTTTAAGGAGGAAGGTGGAGGGTGAATGGTTGTGCAGCAACTGATAATCTTTTTTAGATAACCAATTTCTTTAACTTCCAGCTTAACGAAAAAGTGTGTGTGTGCATGTGTATTTTGAGACATGCTTTCATTATGTAGTTCACACTGGCCTTGAACTCACTATGTAGCCTAGGCTGGCTTTGAACTCACAGTGATCCTCCTGCCTCAGCCTCTCAATCCTGGAATTATAGTTGTGTGCCACTATACTTGGCCAAAACTAGTTTTATCTGTTTTTTTTAAAATGTAGTTGGTTGTTACCAAGCCTCACTATACAGCTTGGGCTTGTGGAGATCCTCCTGTTTTCAGCCTCCCAATGCCGAGATTACAGGCATGTGCTACTATGCCCAGACTCTGGCCAATTTGGCTCACCTGGGGGTAGGGCTGGCATGACATGTGGTCCCAGGGGATCAAACCACAGTCCCTATGCTTGTGTAAGCTTGCCTAAGCAGCTGCTTTAGTTTGCTGAACTATCTCACTGGCCCCCAAAACTAATTTGAAATATGAAACCAAAATCAAACATTTGTGTGTGTGTGTGTGTGTGTGTGTGTGTGTGTTTTAAAGTGCTAAAAATCCTAAGAACTTAAAAGTGAGATGTAAGCCTTTTTGTCACACATTGCTACAAATTTTTTTAGCTATTTTGTTTAACTGTTTAGAAAGAAAACGATTAGTAGAACCTAAACTTCCACAAAACTATGTAAAGTGTCATGGATTTACATCGAATGTCCTCCTAAACTCTGATTTTCTGAATTTCACGCTGTCTAACTAGCAACCCGAGATGTTGAAAAGACCCAAAATGGCTCACAAGAGCTCACCTCTTCTCCGCGTACTGGTGACAGAACCGAGCAGCCCTCAGATGATGCTGGGAAGAATTCCACGGTGTCGGTTGGTTTTCTGAGCACTGCTCTGGTTCACTGATTTCCTGTGCAGAGACGCAGCTGTAATCTCACCACAGAAGGATCACGGTGCCAACAGGGCTAGCTGGGACCCACGTCTGAGAAAGCCTGGGTCTCCTTGTTCCCACCTAGCCTGCCGGCCTGAACCACAGCAGCCAACTCCTGCACCGCGCTGGAAAGATCACTGATCAAGCGAGAAAAGGCATGAGCCGTTGTCTCCGCAGCCTCAGCATCTTCTTCTCTTCAAATGAAGAGCATAATAATGTTGATGTTTTTCTTTCATACTCTGAATGTTAGCAGTGTGACATTGTTCTGGGGACGCAGCAGTGAATGAAACAAAGTCCTTGCACTCAGAGAGGAAATTCTGCAAGAGTGGAGATAAAACATAAATATAAGCAAATGAATACTGAAGACTACATGGGGATAAGGCCTATAAAAGAAAATAAAACAAGGCAAGAAGCTGCTATATGACCATGGTGATGAGGAAAGGTTTTGCTGGCTGGAGGACTGAAAAGAGGTCCATGGAAATATCACATGAATGCCATGTAGATATTAGCAGGTCCATGGAAATGCCATGTGAATGCCACCTGACTATCAGAGATCCATGAAGTGAACCTCCGCCCAAGTAGAGGTGACAGCTGTGAGGAGTCCCTGCGGCAGAAGCATGCAGCCTGAAGTTGAGGAACCACAAGGAGATCAAATGATTCCAGCAGAGTGAGAAAGACAGAGAAGCATAGGGGCCATGTCCTGTGGGACTTTCTTGAACATTTGTGGTACATTGGAATGAGAGGACAGATGACGAGTGAGTTTGAATACAAGAGTGGCAGTATTTTATTTTAGGTGATAGTTTTATTCAAGTACCTTAAGCTTTAAAGGGATCTTTTGGCCTCCGTGATGGAGTATCGACTGCAAAGAGGCCAGGCAGAAGGCGATGGCACAGGAGGAGGCTGTGGCCGGTAGTGGGGAGTGCAAGACTTGCTGATAAAAAATTGGTGGGTGTGAGAAAAAGTCTTAGCCAGATGATTCTTACACTTTCTAACACAGAGAGCTCTGAGGATTGGATAGGGCCCACCGGCCACAGTGGTCACCAGCCCAGTACACTGTAGGAGTTCCTCTTAGGTCCTCATCTGTCTAAGAAGTCAATATTTGAAGTCCCAAAGATATGTTGCAGGAATCTCATCAAGAGGCTGTTGATGGGAATGTAAACTAGTATAAAGACTGTGGAAATCATTATGGAGATTAAAAAAAACCTAGAGATTCCATTTGAGCTAGCCATTCTCCTCTAGGTATCATTCCAAAAGAGTTAAAGACATCCCATTTCACAGATACATGCATACCTATGGACAGTGAAGCAATTCAAAATAATGTAACCTTGGAAATAGCCCTCGTCTATCAACAGATGAATAAATCACAAAAAATGTAATGCTTACATACAGTGGAGTACTACTCTGCCATAAAGAAAGGTAAGTTTGAGTCATTTGTAGGAAAAATGGATGCACCTCGAGACTATAGTGGTAAATAAAATAGATCAGACACACAAACTTAAGTACCCCATGCTTTCTCTTAGGTAACTAAACCAGAATAAAACTAAAGAGCAAAATAAGAAATAGAAAATACGAGGTAGGGTACCTGGGGAGATAGCTCAGTGGCACAGTACCTGCCTGGTAAGCAAAAGATCAGAAGATGTACCACAGTAGGAAAGGCAAACTCATATTCAGATAAAATGGATATTAATCTTTGTTTGTTTTTTAAGAGTAGAAAGAATTTATTCAGGGAAAGTTAGCTTGTGTCTCAGTGAACCATGATTAATCCAAATTCTAGGTTTGGCTACCTCCAAACCAGCCCCATCAAAACATACATGACCCCCTGTGTATAGCAGCACGATTTGTCGTAGCGGAATCTTGGAAACACCCCAAATGCCCACCAATTGGGAATGAATAAAAAAGATGTGGTATTTTAGACAATGGAGTATTATTCAGCTATAAGAAGGATAAATTTGAGGCTTGTATCCGTAAATAGATGTAACTAGAGACATGCTCAAGTGAAATAAAGCAGACCCACATGTGTACACATTGTACTGTCTCTTTAGCATAAGTAAAATCTGCAGGGTACAACAGATACTGTGAAAAGACAATGAGTGTTCAATAGGAAGCAATTACTGAGATGAGGAGCAGGACGAGAGGGAGAGCAGCAGTAAAAGATATCTATGCACAGATGCAGGATAGCTCGGATAACCGTACTGTGGATCTCTGCTGGTCTATGGAAAGGGGCAGTTGATGTTTAATCCTTTTCTTCTTTTTCTTTCTCATTTTTCCTTCTTTTCTTAACATCTTATAACTCTTGCCCCAATTCTGCATGCATATATCTGGTAATCTGAACAACTAAGTTGAAGATGGCACTATGCAGTACCACAAATACCGTCGAATTCATAGTATTCTGTTTATTGAAATTCTGTATCATTTCTAAATTTTTATTATTACTATTTTGTATTTTCTCTCTTTTTTTTTTTTTAAAGTGCATGAGGCTTTGGGCATACATCTAGACCCAAACCATAACTACACTTGTTCTTAGTGGTAAATAAAGTGTTCCTTATGAACTCAATGTATGATTTGTCTTTTATTTTAGGCATAATGACCCAGCGTGATTTGTGCTGTTAGACCCATAAACCTGACTGCTGTGGAGAATATCTGAATTATAATCACCATCATCATTATTATTAAGTATTATTATTCTGAGTACTTAAGATTAAACCCAGGTAAACTCAGTGCAGGTTCTTTGCACTGTGTTATAATCATAGACTTTTTTTTTTTTTTTTTTTTTGGGGGGGGGACCAGGGTTCAAACTCACGACCTTGCACTTGCCCAGCAGGCACTTGTGCCTCGGAGCTATCTCCCTAGCCCTCTGCTTTTCTTGAAATAGAGTCTCATTAGATTGCCCAGGGTTGGTTTGAACTCATCATCCTCCTGCTCCAACCTCCATAGTGCTGGAATTCTGGGCATGTGCCGTCATGCCTGACTGAATGTCTGACTCTTTTCTTTTCTTTTTTTTTTTTTTTTTTTTTTTTTTTTTTTTTTTTTTTTTTTTTTTTTTTTTTTTTTCAATTTTTTTATTGTTTAAATTTAACAATGGTTATATTATATATTTTCATCATCAGATCAGTTTAGATTAATACATATAGGTATATAAGATTGATCAAACACTTAAACATTAACCTTTCTAAATCCACATTACTTTACTTTTTTCTTTTTTTCCTTTCCCCCTTCTTTTCTTTGAAAGTTGACATATTGACTCTTGATGGGAGTTCCTCTCCCTGCTTTTGGCATGCATGTAGCTTTATTACAATATCCCAACTGACTGTCATATCCTACTTCTATTTTCAACTAACAGAGGACCTTGGTATTGCTTTGTGGAACGTGTAGGTGATTCTGTCCATTTAACTGTATTGTAGCAGAGAACAGGAGAGATTCCTGGTACTAATCCTGGATAAGCAGAAGTGTGCTTCTGTGCAGCCCAAATAAAAGCAAACCGCTGAGCATGGAGGTGCACGCCTGTAATCCCAGCACTCAGGAAGCTGTGGCATGAGGACCACTATGAGTTCGAGGCCACCCTGGGCTATGCAGTGAGATCAAGGCCAGCCAGAAGTACATAAGAACACTCTGTCTCAAAATTAAATCAAATTAAATTTTAAAAAATAAATAAAAACATTATTATATTCTCTATATTGGGATTGGCTGAAGAAAAAGGTTAATAGTGGGGTCTAGGGGCCCGGGAGGATGGCTCAGTGGTCTAAAGCGCCTGCTTAGGAAGGCTTGGGCAGCTGCAGGGACCACGGTTCAATCCCTGGCACCACATGCTGTGCCAGCCCTGCCCCTGAGCCAGCCATAAAAATAAACAAACAAGCCGGGCGTGGTGGCTCACGCCTGTAATCCCAGCACTCTGGGAGGCTGAGGCAGGAGGATTGGTGCGAGTTCGAGACCAGCCTGGGCTACAAAAGTGAGCTCAGGACCAGCCTCAACTGCATAGCGAGACCCTGTCTCAAAAAGACAAAAAAAAAAAAAAAAAAAAAAAAAAAAAAAAAAAAAAAAAAAAAAAAAAAAAAAAAAAAAAAAAAAA
>PVJA010042707.1:0-17181 GCA_004027025.1 Myocastor coypus | reverse complement strand
AAAAAAAAAAAAAAAAAAAAAGTTAAAGATTAAGCATTATCCCCAGCATTCAGACAGAAGGAAGTTGCATTGCTGAGATCTAGCTGCAGGTGACAACATGGCTCCTTTGTTGTCTTCTCAGTCCATTCTAATGTAGTAGGTTGAATGGTCCCCAACTCTCATTCCCCAGGTATGTCTACATCCTAACCTTAGAATCAATGAACATGTCTGTCCTTGTTAAAGAGTCTTAGCAGATGTAATTAAATTGAAGATATTAATATGAGACTATTCTAGATTGTTTAAATGAGACCTAAATATGAGGGATGATTTAAAAAAATATGGTGAATTTAAAAATTTACTACATAAAGATGTATTACCTTTAATTTCCCTAGGATGCTTCCCCTCTCTTCAAACACCATTTCCTATCATTCTGACCATTTTCTGAAGCAGTTCACTTTCAATCATGGCCTCAAGGTATATCCATTTTCTAACAAATGATTCAAGTTTGTCCTTCTTTATGCCAGAGTAGTACTATATTATATATAAATACTGTATTTTTGATCCACTCATGTGTTGATGGGCATATGGATTGTCTCTGAGAGTTATGCTGATGCAAAATATAGATATGAATTTTTAAAAAATTATTTGGGACATGGATCTTGCTACGCAGCTTAGACTCAGAGTTGTCCTTCTGTTTTCAAGCATGCACCACCACACTTGGTCTCAGTGGCCAGCTCAGTGTGCCAGGGCGCAGGGCTGGTACAGCGTGTGGTACTAGGGATCGAACCCTGTTCCCTGTGCTTACCTAAACAGGTACTTAGTCACTGAGATTTTTTGTCAGCCTTTGAATGTACAATTATGGTATGATACTTTTAACTCTTTGGAAAGATAGCTAGGAGAGGAACAGATGCGTCAGATGGAACCATTTTAACTTTTTGAAAAATCTCTATATTAATTTCTACAATGGTTGTACCAGTTTACACTCCCACCAGCAATAGAAAAGGGTTCTTTTCCCCCACAGCTGCACCAACGTTTGCCATTGGTTGATTATTATTATTATTATTTTTTATGACAGTCATTCTTTCTGTGGTGAGACAGATTCTCAGTGTTGTTTAATTTGCATTTCTTGAATGAACAGTGTTGTAGAACATTTTTCATATGTTTATTTGCTATTTTATGCTTTTTCAGTTGAGAAATATCTACTCATTTCAGAAGCCAATTTAGAACTGAATCTTTAAATTTGGAAGTGGGGAGGTTGATTGTTTTGGGTTCTCTATGTATTCTAGATGTTAGTCTTTTGTCTGATGAGCAACTTGTATTTTTTATTTCATTCTGTGCACTGTCTCTTCACTCTGTTGGTGTTTTATTTTTTCTGTCGAAAAGTTTTTTTTTTTTTTTAAATGAGATTAGGCCTCAGTTTTTATTTTGTAATATTCCCTGTATGGATAGAGTTACGTTCATGAAACCATGATCCTTTTCCTATGTCTATGTCTTTAAGACTTTTATCTATTCTATCTTCCAGCAGATTTAGTGTTTCTGTTTTAATATAGTGATTCTTTGGCTCATCGGCTTAATTTTTTTCCATGGTGTCATGATCTGGGTTTTTGCAAGGTGAACAACATAGTATATTTTATAATAGTATTTTGTAATGAATCAACCAAGAATCACATGCTACAAGTGCAGAAAATCAGTCCACACACTAAATACCAAAGAATCCAGTTGAGAGCCTAGAGCTCATAGCACTGCCTCCCACCAGTCCAGCTGGAAGCCTAGAGCTTTCAAAGTCCCACACAGGTGCATTTCATCAATATGTGCTGGAAAGGCCCAAAGGTCAGTGGGATGCTAGAAAGTCTATGCGAGTGGAATGAAGGATCTGTGTCAGCAAGTTGAGGAATCTGAACTGTAGACAGGAAGTAATGCTCAAGTTAAGCACCGGAGCTCCCCCAAAAGTACCACAGTCATCCTCAGCAAGAGGTGAGGTCCTGAGCTCCTCCAGTGATGAGGAAAGCCAAATTCCCATCAGGAAAGCCAATGCAGAAAGAGAGAAAGAAAGAAAGAAAGAAAGAAAGAAAGAAAGAAAGAAAGAAAGAAAGAAAGAAAGAAAGAAAGAAAGAAAGAAAAGAAAGAAAGTCATCGAAACAAGCTTCATGAGGTTGAGCAGTGCACTATCTTCCCCTCAGGAACCAAGAATTGCTGCTCAAGATGAAGACTCAGCTTCTCCAAAGTTCACCAGCATGACAAGGTCCTCCAGAAGAACAGCCCAAGAGAAGTAGCAGATTCCAACAACTCCAACAGCTTACTACTATATTTAGATATTTATCCATTTGATTTAAGTTTGGGAGAGATATGGGTTTAGGTTCAATTTTTGGCACATGGAAAGCCAGTTTCCTGAGCACTATCTATCATCTCTATCTATCTATCTATCTATCTATCTATCTATCTATCTATCTATCTATCTATCTATCTATCTATCTATTCATTTTGCAGTACCAGAGATTGAACTCAGAATCTTGTGTTTGCCAAGCAAGCACTTATTCTACTGAGCTATCTCCCTAGCTCCCCAGAATCATTTATTAAAGAGGCTATCTTATAATAAAGATGTTTGTCCCTTTATCTAAGATAAGGTAGCTGAATGTGCTTAGAGTTGTTTTTGAACCTTCTATTCTATTCCATTCATCCTCAGGTCTCTGTTTCCAGCACCATTCTGTTTTATCATTGTAGTTTTATAATATGATTTAAAATTGGGGATTAAAATACCTCCTGCTTTATTTCCTCCAGTTTCCCCGGATTGGTTTTGCTGTTCTGATTCCAGATGAATTGAGGATTATATTGTTTAGCTCTGTAAGATAAGATATTGATATTGTTTGTATTGTTTTGTTTTTTCAGAACCGGGGATTGAACTCAGGACCTTGCACTCACCAGGCAGGCACTTGTGCCCCTGAGCTATCTCCCTGGCCTGAAAGATATTGATATTTTGATTAAGATGGCATTGTATTTGTGTAACAGTTTTGGAAGTGTGACCATTTTCACTATATTAGTCCTCCCTAAGAACAAGGAATACCTTCTCATGCTCTGATATCGTCTGTGATGTCCTTTTTCAGAGTACAATAGTTTTTACTTCCTTTGTTAGACTGATTCCTAAGTACTTCATTTTTCCTGTAGCTATTGTGAAATGTGTTCTCTCCCTAATTCCTCTCTCACTGAGTTTGTTATTCATGTACATGAATGATATTGATTTTTGAGGATTGGCTTTGTATCCTGGTATGCTGCTAAATTTATTACTTCCAGGAGCTTCTGTGGAGTTTTGGGTGGTCTGCCACATAGAGCATAATGTCTTCAGGAAATAATAAGATAATTTAACTTCTTATTTTCTCATCACTACTATTTTTTTCTCTCTCTCTTGTCAAATTCCTCTGGCTAATGTTTTCAAAGGTATATGGAGTGGTGATAAAGACTTTCTATTCAAATTTTCTGTTGGATTTTTATCATGAATGGGTGTTTGATTTTGTCAAATGCTACTTTTTTCAGAACTTTGGTTAAGCTCTGATATTTTTTCCAGTTTATCTGTATATTTGTGATGGTGAGAGTGTTGGATCCCCATCATAATTGTTCTAGTGCTTACTTGATTTTTATATTCATCAGTGTTATTTTACATAGTTGAATGCACTGCACTGGTTTTGCATATATATCTATCTGTCTATGTATGTATGTATGTATGTATGTATGTATGTATCTATCTATCTATCTATCTATCAAGAGAGAGTTATATTTTTCCTCTTGGATTTTTCCATTAACAAGTATACAAATATGTAATGACCTTCTTGGTCTCTTGATTAGTCTTGGCTTGAAACCTACCTTGTCTGCAAATAGAATAGCTTCCTCTCTTTTTCCTAGGTTTTTATCACATGGAACATTGTTTTCCACATTTTGACTTTCAATCTACGAATTTCTTTTTTAATCAAGTATGTTTTTGTATGCATCATGTAGTTCTGTCTTGTTTCTTTGTCTATTATGCCAATTTGTTTCTTTTGATTGGTAAATTGAGACCATTCACATTGATGAGTATAGTTAATATGTACTGAATTATTTTTGTCATATTATTTGCCTGTTGTTGGTTCCTCTTTTTATCCTTTATTTAATTGCTTTCTTTATGGGGCAGAATCATTCTAATGAGATTCCTGAAATTATTGTTGTCTTTTTTTTATAATATCTTTCAGACATTTTGGAGTGCTAGATTAATACCATGAATTTCTTTGGGTGTTCTGTATCATGCAAATATCTTATTTCTCTATTAAATTTTAAAGATAATTTTATGAGGTGTATCAATCTGGGTTAGAAATTATTTCATTTTAGGGCTTTAAATATTTCATTTCAAACTCTCTTTCACTTAGATATTTGAGCTGTAAAAATTACTATGATTCTCATGAGTTTTCTTTTATGATTTGTTTCTTTCTGTCAGATTTAATATTCTGTTCTTTTATTGAATTTCTGGAATCTTCACTAGTATATGTCTTAAAGTACTTTTTTTATAATCAAAAATACTTGGAGTTCTATATGCCTCCCTTGCTTGTGTCTTAAATTCTTTTTCCATGCTTGGAAAATTTTCCACTATTTCTTTTTTTTTTTTTTTTTTTTTTTTTTTTTTTTTTTTTTTTTTTTTTTTTTTTTTTTTTTTTTTTTTTTTTTTTTTTTTTTTTTTTTTTTTTTTTTTTTGTGGGACCAGGGTTCGAACTCACGACCTTGCACTTGCCCAGCAGGCACTTGTGCCTCGGAGCTATCTCCCCAGCCCCTCCACTATTATTTCTGTAAACAGATTTTCTTTTGCCTTTTTGCTACCTTATGATCCCTCATTTATTCCAAATAATCTTTTGTTAGTCTGTTTTATATCATCTAGCAGTTGTTGGATTGACTTTTTGTCCCTTGATATATTTAAGAGGTCTTTCATTTGATGATAACCAAGGATAACTGTCTTCTAAGTCTGATATTCTATCTTCACATTGGTTAACTCTGTTGCACACACTTTCTATAGAATTCTTAATCTCTTGGATACCCATTTGAATCTGTTTTAGGGAATCTGTTCTGTTCTATTTTGGACATTCATAGTTTCTAGGTCTTTCCTAAGCTCCCCATTTTGTAAAATCATTTTCTACTCCAGATGCATTAATCATTTCATTTATTATATTTATCATTTGTTTAATTATCTCTGTTTTGCTTTGATCAAGAGACTTACTGATCTATTTTGTTACTTCCACTGCTATCATTTCATATAATTCATCAGTGTGGCTTTTGATTTCCTCCACTTCAATACTTCCTTTATTTGTCTTGGGTGAGTTGAGAGTTATGGATTGTATCTGGTTTTTATTCTCTCTCTCTCTCTCTCTCTCATCTCTTTGGTTTGTTTATAGTGGTAAGAGGTACCTTAGCTCATAAACTTCATTCTTTCTGTAATTGTGATAAAAAACCTAGTTGAGTGAGAACAAAATCAAATGGAGTGGTTAGGTTCAATATTGACCATACTGGCAAATTTGATTCATTTCTTCTCAAGCTTGGTTTCCAACTGGAATTGTAAAGAGAATTGAGTTTGTGAATCAAGGTACTTTCTTTCCAGGATTCTTGTCACAAACTAGACTGGATGCGAATCAAACAGCATTTTCCCATAAGGTCAACAATAAACCTAACCATTGAATCTTATTTGGTTCTTGTTCAACTCAGTTGGCAGCCAGAATCATGGAAAACATTAAGTACATAAACTAAGGTAGTACTGTACTTGTTTTCTGCACTGAGACATGTACACTTCTTATGGTAAATGACTTTATTACTAGTATGAAGATACTTTTAGGAAACAATTACTTTTCATAGATGTCTTGTAGCTATAGCTGGCTTTTCACTTTTGAATCTGTCCCAGGATTCTGCCTCTTCAATTTATTTGGAGTGAAAGGTTGCTATCTGTTTGGCCTTGCATTCATTTCTTTGGTGCTGGATTATAATACTGTTTATAACCCTCAAGCAATCTAGCTATTTCCATATAAGGTAGATCAATTGATCACAACAATAAGGCAACCTAAAAAAGACTAATGAAGTGAAATCAGTAATAGTGATAACATCAAGCATAGAAAATTACAAGTTGTGATAACTATTAATGTGTCACATTTAACCATAGGTACTAGATTTTATAGTTATATAATAAAATCTAAGCCAAATAAGAAAATTATTTACAGTAAATATTCATTCAATACAGCAATTTTACCATATATGGAGAAAGTTTAAAAAGGATAAGAGGGGCCTGGCAGGATGGCTCAGTGGTCTAAAGCACCTGCTTAGGAAAGCTTAGGTGGCTGCAGGGACTGCGGTTCCATCCCCAGCACCACATGCTGCACCAGTCCTGCCCTCAGGGCAGGCTGAACCAGTCATAAAAAATAAATAAATAAACACACAAAAGTTCTGAAACAAGAAAAAAAAATAAA
Organism: Myocastor coypus; assembly: GCA_004027025.1. Taxonomy (NCBI): domain Eukaryota; kingdom Metazoa; phylum Chordata; class Mammalia; order Rodentia; family Myocastoridae; genus Myocastor; species Myocastor coypus. The sequence continues at coordinate 10,738 of PVJA010042707.1, read as the reverse complement.
TTTAAAAAAATTTAAAAAGATAAGAGGAAAAAAAATAGAGAAATATGAAAGAGGGGCCTGGAGGGGTGGCTCAGTGGTCTACAGCGCCTGCTTGGGGAAGCTTGGGTGGCTTCAGGGACCACGGTTTGATCCCCGGCACCACACGCTGTGCCAGCCCTTCCCTTGGGGTGGGCTGAGCCAGCTATAAAAATGTGTGAATAAACAAACAGAGGTTCTGAAACAAGAATAAAAATAATAAATAAAATTTAAAAAAATAAAAAAAGAAATAGAAAAGAGTGATTGCAAGTGAGAATCAAGAACAAAGGGTAGCTGGTAAAGTAGACAAGAGGAAAAAATGAAGGAAAAAATAACAACAAAATAAAAATTAAGGACAATATTCAAAGTCATGAAAAAAGAAAACAATAAAATAAAAAAAAAAATCTCTGTTATTTCAAACCTGTAGCTGCATGGTGTATTAGAAGTTGTGCTCATACAATGATAATAGTTATTGAACAGAAGAGGAGACCATCACACAGAAGAGGAGAATCAGAGACTAGAGATACAGGGTTATCTTCTGTGGTCTCCAGCTTTAAGGCAGTGTCCAATTCAGGCTGTGCATCTACTCTTACTGGTATAATAAAGAGGTAGTCAGAGGCAAAATCTGTGCTGGATAACTACATGAAGCCTGCAGTAAGATTAGGGCTGGATGATACTACTGGTATTTTCAGCTCCACAGTTGAGGGTGATCCTGGCCTGTGGTCATAGGCTTGGGTCTTGTGTTAATTCATATCATGCTGGATGTCTAGCTAGCCTGACCATGGCTCCCTGGCTCTGGATGTCTCATGTAGTTGCGCCTCACCTGATCGCTGTACATTTTAACACTGAAAGCTCAACATGGAGCCAACACATAGCTTCTCGGAGTTTCTGATTCTTTTGACCACTCCCTATGGCTTCTGACCAACCATTATCTCCAGGGTCACTACAGTCACTAGTACAGGAGTCACTGACTAACTGTTGTAGTGTATAGCATCCACTACTTCATTCCACTGGTGAACTTCTCCCTGAAGGCCCCGAAGTCACCTTTCATTCTCTCTCTGCAGCATTGATTTTTTTTTTTTTTTTCATGTTATGATCCAGGAACTGAGAGAAATTATAGATTTTTCTGCATTGAGTTCTGTCTCTTCACTTCCTCCGTGGGTTCCAATTTTCCCTTCAGCTCCTTCTAGAAGGGTCTACCTTCCTCCTTTTTTTTTTTTCCTCCAAATTATTATTTTCCTATATCTGGATTCCAAATTTTGGAGGGATTGATTTGTTGATGTTTGCCACTCTGCCATCTCCCTGGAAAGTAGAAGTCTTCTCTCTTGAGTGTCTTTAGTTGCACGATCATGGCTCCCTTGATGACCTGGATCAATTAAAAATGCTTATCTTTCAGAATCACTTTGGATTTGGGGAGGAGCTATAAGTCACACAGTGCCAGTTCTGATTAATAATACAGGTGGGGGCACACCATAATATTTTTATGACCCTCCTGTCCATTACACAGCAATAAAGACATTCACCTTTTTTGTCACATTTCCTTAAGAAGCTGCATAATGTATTAGAAGTTGTGCTCATGCAATGACAATAGGTACTGGACAGAAGAGGAGACCATCACACAGAAGAAGAGAATCAGAGACTAGAGATACAGGATCATAATCTTCGGGGTAGTTAGAACAGACAGAAACTGGGAGAAGCAAAGGAAGATTCTTTAGAGAGAACACAGGCCTCCTGAGAGTATACATTTTAGTCACTTTTGGCTACCAAATTTGTGGCAATTATTTATGGCCATTCTAGGAAATAAATACACTTTTTATTTTTATGTATTTGGTACAGGGTCTCACTGTGCAGCTCAGACTTATAGTGATCTCCTGTTTTCAGCCTCCCCAGTCCAGTGCTGGGAGTACAGACATGTACCACCACACTTGGTCTTGGTGGCTTGCTCAGTGGGCTCAAGGGCAGGGATGGAGCAGCATGTGCCCTGGAAAATCAAACACAGTCCCTACACTTGCCTAAGCAGGCACTTAGTTCACTGAGCTATCTTGCTGGCCAGAAATTAACAGACTTAACTGGAGAGAAAAGACCAAATAGCTAGAAGTGAGAAAGGGCTAAGAAATTGAGTTTTACTTTCTTTGATAAGGTTAAAACTTTCTGAGTAACATTCCCATCTGGCTTGAATCAGTCATTACTTGGTTAACTTTTCTCCTATGAGTATTTTAGTTTGTGCTCTTTGGGCGAGATGATCTGTTAGATCTCCCTCATTTCTGGCATTCTAATACTCTATTAGTTGGTTGGATACAGTAGGCCAACTCAGTTTGTTAGTACCGATCCTTCAACAGTATTTGGGGATGATGCTGTCTAGTACCATCCTTTGAATAGCTGGGACGGTTTACCATGGAAGACAAGGTAATTTTTTTCTCACATGCAACATGACATCTTTTCTAGAATATTCCACACTATTGATCTTATTTTTACAAATAAATGAAAAAGATTGTGCCCTAGCTGGGTTTCTGTCACTCTTTCTATATGATGAGAAGATGCAACTTTAAAATATTAGCCTATCATCCAGTCAGTAGCTTCCTTTCCTGTGCTAGTTTGTTATGCTGTTTCAGTCTCACCTAAAAGCAATGAAGGCAGCTGATTCTAACTGAAACCTCTGAAATCATGAGCCAAAATAAACCTGTCTTTTGTGTTGTTATTCTCAGGTATTTTGTCTCAGTGAAGCAAAGCTGGCTAACAGAGATGCTCTGCCAGTGTCAGTCAGGTTTCCATTAGTGTAGTACATACTTCAGATAATCAGCTTATAAAGAAAAAGGATTTCTTTTGGTCCTTGGAAGCTTAGGTCCATGACCCACAGGCTCCATTGTCCTGGTCAAGGCAACATGACAATGCTACATGTCATGGCAAGAGCATGTGACCTGTTGACCTCCAGGGTGGTACATGAAAGGGGAAGAAGTTAGGGCGGGGAATCCTACAACCCCTATCAAGGGTGTACTGCCGGTGACCTGAAGAGTGCTCTTTAGGCATCACCTCTTAAAGGTCTACCACCTTCCTTTATCACTAAGCTGAGGACTGATTAAACCTTTAACCCATAGGCCTTTCGCAGATGCCTAAGATCCAAACTATAGCATCATGTGAGTGTTCTCTTTAACTTTGAATTTGAGATAAGAAAAAATGATTCCAATTAGGATAAAGTAAAACTATAATAGAGGCAGTTTGCCCCTCTATGCTAGAAACCAATTTTCACCTGGTTTCACTTCTGTTGGACACTAACTTCATATTTTCATTGTCTTCTTATACAATTTTCTCTATCAGTGTGTAGTTCTATTGTGTTTAAACCTTTTAAATGTTGGATCTGTCACTGAGCAAAGTTTTCAACAATCATTTCAGCATCCTGCTACTTTCAGGTGAGCTACTTTCACTTTAATGCTTTATTTAGGATATTCAGAAAAGTGAATCTAGTGATGAAAACTGCAGATTTGTGGTGGAGCAGACCAGTGGAGAAGCACCACTGTCTCTTATTAGTCAGCTTTCTATTGTTGTGAACAAAATACTTAACATATAGAATTTAGAAGTTGTTTTTTTTTTTTTTTTTATTCACGGCTTCAGAGGTTTTTGTCATTGATTGCTTTGAGGCATAAACACTGCAGTGTAAGGGTGTGGTGGAGGAAAGATACTTACCTCATGGAATCCAGGAATCAGAGCTCAAGGGAAAAGAAGGGGATGGGAGCAGTTATGCTGCCCCCATAGCCAAGCCCCCACACCCTACTGCCCTGATTCAGCCTTCCCTCCTAACAGCACATTCAGCTATGAACTTAATCCATCTATGGGCTCAGCAATCTCATGATGTTATCACCTTCCAAAAGCAGTACTCTGAACACATGAGCCTTTGGGAGACGTTTTGGTCAAAGCCATAACAAAGTCTGCCAAATCACAGAACATATATGACTTCCTAGCACATTTCTGCATCCAGAAGACCCTAGAAGGTAAATTAGCTTATTTAAGTCAGCAGAGATTTTTCAGTCTATATCAGACACTGGCATTAGGATATAAATGTTTATGCAATTTCAAGAAGACTTCCCTGAGAGTAGACAGAGGGGTGTGTTTGTGTGTGTGTGTGTGTGTGTGTGTGTGTGTGTGTGTGTGTATGTGCATGCATGCATGCGTGTGTGTGTGTGTGTGTGTGTATGTGTATTCAGGGTCAACTTCTAGGGCTGACTCAGCCACTGACCATCAACTGGGCATGTAACTTACTTTCCTCCCATTAAAATGTAGCAGTAAGGTGGAGTTAGGTCAGTATCAGGCCTTAAAAAAAATAATCCGAGCCAAAGGTAACAATTCAGCTGTCTGCAATTCATGTTGGACCTTGTGAATGAGAGTCTCCAATGAAAGATCTACATGTCCCTCTCTTTAGCAGGCACTGCTAGAATCTAAGGGTTAGTGTAACAGACAATATGTGTGTTCAGCCTTGCTGTCCTGTAACATTCTGCAGCAGAGCTATAGGGCAGCAGTTAGCAGCAGGTGCCTTAGAGCCTGAGTTCAAATCCTGCCTCTGTACTTTACCAATAATGCTACCTTGGCAGATCACGCCTCCTCATAGCTCAGTTTTCCCATCAATGAAATATGCAGAATAGGCACACGGGCCAAGCAGTCTTGTTGCTGACTAAACTAAGCCAAATTAACAAATAAGGTGTGCAGAGCCATGCTTGGCATGGAACAAGGGCTCAAGGGCACAGTAGTGCACAAAAGAGAACTGCAGAGACTGAGGCGGGAGAAGGCACTTGACAGCCTTCAGGACTCAAGTCCTCACCCCTCCTCTCTGTAACCTGCTCTGGAGTTCCCAGCCAGGAACTGGTCCCCACAGCCTGCCTCCTTGATTGTCCTTGGCTTACCAAGTCATTGTTTGCCTGTGAATCTGAATTCTCACTGGATTCCAGGTGCCTCCAGGTAGAGTGGGATCACCTCTATATTTTCTCCCTCAGTGTGGAGCTCAGAGCTTACAACAGAAAACCCAGGGCCAGCAATGGCTGGACACACTTGAATCCCGGGCTCCCAGCTCACTGCCTTCCTTTTCTGTTATGTCTCCTCGTTTCTCTCCTGCTTCCTTGAATTAGAATGCTGGAGTGTTTTCCTAGGTCATTTTCTTCTTCCCCCCTTCCTGGGGGAAGGTGACCGCTATGAGAACCCAGGGCATGGCCAGTGCAACATCTTCTCAGAGGCAAGCAGCAGACAGGGAGGTGCAGGTGGGTGGACCTGGCCCCAGAACCACATCCCCCCTGCTGCGGAGCACCAGCTGGCGAGCAAGTGACTCCAATGGCAGCGTTGTGCCGGAAGGTGGTCTGTTTTCACACAGTGAGTATTGTGCATGAAGAGTGGAGTGGGAGCCTGGAGGCTGAGCAAACTGTCAAGTGGGAGAGAGTCTAGGTTTGGGGAGGTGAGAATCAGCAAGGGCAGGCCTCACCTCTCACTGGGAACTGGTTGTGGGTCCTGCTATCTCCAGATTTCTTGGACTTTTGGAGTTAGAACTTACCTGTGCTCAAAGGACTTTTCTGTGGCTTATATGGACAATCATGAGCCACATCCAGGTAGAGTCAGGAAGCACCTTCCCTGACCCAGCCTTGGCAGGCACAGGGCATCCTTCTTGCCACAAGCACAAGGCCACTCAGGTTTGAAGGGAGAGAACAGATGCTCTTTCAGCGGGGGTAATCCAGAGTCACCATGTTGGAAGACCGTGATGTGCAACATTCTCAGAGGAACACAGCATGACCTCTCTGGTCTCCAGGAAAGCGTAGAGAGGTTACTGTGCTTAGGAAAACTGCTGCTCCTAGAAACGGGAGCAAGAGTCAGACAAAGACACATCCTCCCCAGGAGGAGATAGCCATCTGTTTCTCCATGAGGTCTTGTGGGTAAAGGAGCTTGGAGATGAGGAAGATGACTCACAGAAGTCACGAAGCATCTGCCAGAGCACTGCCAGTGCAGAGGGAAATTCAAGAGTCTCTGTGACTGGGCCAGGTGCCAGTGGCAGGTGCACCAGGGTACGGTGGTGACCACGGAAGAGCAAGCCCCGCCTGGCAGCAGTGTCTGGGAGAGAAACCAGCAGCCAGACTTGAAAAGGCATTGCCAGCTTTGATTCTGGTTAGAAAAAGAAAACCTTGGCTGCCCAGGTAGTTCAGCAGACTAGTCTGCTTAGGCAGTTGTAGCAGCCGGGTTGGATTTCTGGCATGTCGTGCCAGCCCAGGTACTCTGAGAAGGTGATTGAGACTGGGCGTGGTGGTGCATGCCTGTAATCCCAGTGCTTGGGAGGCTGAAAACAGGAGAATCACTATAAGTCTGATCTGTGTAGGGTTGTACTAAATATATTTAAAAAAAGAAAAAACTTAGCCTAAAGTTAGATTTCATGAATAAATACAGAAATAGGAATTTATTGAGTTCTGCTGACATGCCACATTTACATATTGAATGCCACTTGTGTGCTAGTTATTTAGCTCTCACAAAACCTCAGAAAGGCGTATATTAGCCATTTTGGTGTGTAGATAAGGCCCTGAGCCAGAAAGATGATATCACTTGCTCCTTATTGTATGACCAGCAAGTGATGTAGGGTGGTTCCAATGATGTCTGTCATGGACTTTAATAGTTCGTCCAATTGCTGACTCCTTGCACTTCCGGTAGTGGGGTGGTTGGCAGAGAACAAGAAGGTGGAGTACGTATGATGGACCAAGAGGAGAGCAGGGACCGAGAAATGCAGCCTCCGGGTTTCCCTCCTGCATGTCAGTATTTTTGAGTTCACATTCAAGAAGGAAGCAGGGAAAGGAGGCTACCTGATTTATGGGACACAAGTGAATTGGAATAGAAAGGGGCCTTGCACAGAAAATGGAAATACAGGCTTGCTCTCCCTGTAGGGTTGATCATCCTGCACTGGCCTAGGAGTTTCAGAGTAGGTTTATTCTTTCCCACATTCTATTATTATTATTATTATTATTATTATTATTATTATTATCTTTTTGAGAGAGGGTCTCACTATACAATTCAGGCTGGCCTTGAGCTCACTTTTTCAGACCAAGCTGGTCTCGAGCTCCCACCAATCCTGCTGCCTCAGCCTCCCAAGTGCTGGAATTACAGATGTACACCACCATACCTGGCTCATTTTATGTACTTGATACAGGGTCTCACTATCCAGCTCGGACTCATAGTGATCTTCCTGTTCTCGGCCTCCTCAGTATTGGGATTATAGGCACATGGCACCATGCTCGGTCTTGGTGACAGACTCAGGGCACACACTGGGTCGGGGCCAGCTCGGCATGTGGTGTCAGGGATTGAACCCTGGTCTCTCCACTGAGTTATCTCACTGGCTTTCCACACTCAATCTTGAGGTACCCTAGCAAGCATTTTTTTTTTTTTTAATTATAAAGGAACTTCTTGTTAGAAGGTGAGATCCCTCTGCCTCAGTCCCTGCAGTTGGTGTCTCTGCAGTTACCTCTCTTCTCTGGACCACAGTGGCTAGAGGGCCTCAGTAGTGTGACTTTACTACTCCAGCTCTGTGTCTAGTAAACAGTTTTTGCTCATACTTGCTGGATGACTTTGTCACTTTGAACCTGTTCTCTTCATAAAAAAAAAGAAAAAAAAAAAAGACTTTGTTTCATGAGGAAAGCCAGTATCCCTCAGCTCCCAGGAGCTGCAGTTTTCTTTCTTGCAGTCTAGCCCTGGGTTACATCTATTTTCAGGCAATGAGAGTCCTCCATGGTAAGTCAGGCCAGATCCCTGGTGGCCTGCAGGGCTTTCACAAGGCTATGACACCTAAATTACCTTTATGTGACTTCTACAGCCAACTCATCTTACTGGAGCCTTCTCCCTTCGGTTTCTCTTTTGTTCCAGGCTTCCGAAAGCTACCCTGGGAACACACAGAATGAATCATGCCACAAATGCTAGCAGGGAGTGTGAGTGTCACCGAGGGGCCCTGGCAGGAACTGAAGGAGGTTCCGGGCCGAGGCGGAGCAGCCCTCTGCTGCCTGGCTGCTCTCAGATCCTCCTCCTTGCTGAGCCCTCAGACCCCCAGGCCCTCCCCTCAGCCCACTCTCTTCACTGAGCATTTGGCTGTGGGCTCTATCACCCACCTTGACAAACACCCCCTGTTCTCCTCCCTCCAGCCCTGCCAGTCTTTGAGGAGTAGGAGGAGGTGAAGCACAGCACAGGGCAGGTGAGTCATCACCAAGGTTGACATGGGGAGAAAAGAATGGGTGGATGCACTGTTAGGAAAAAATGATACTCAAGCTGAGAGTATAGCTGAATCAAACGTGAGTCACTGAACCCAGGGGAGAAGGTGCCTTCTCAGGGTGCAGGTGGGGACTTCATCAAGAAGAGACTCAAGGGAGCAATGGGGCCCTTTATTAAGTACAGCTCAAGAGGTAACTGTGGTTCATTCAGATCCACGAAAGTCACCAGTGTGCCTCATTGAGTGTCTATGTGTGGAGACTTTGAGGGCTTGTTGCTCCATGGTTGGGTTATAAGGATTGTTGCCTTTGGAAAGGATTTATAAGAAGACACTAGAATTTGAAGCTTAGTATTAAATTTCTGGGAGGAAGGAGCATCTCTTTCTCTAGAACATTTTTCAAAAATAGCATGGATTCCCTTATGTCTAAAATGGCTTAGGATCATGATGAAGGTCAGGACCATGCCGGTTGATCGCACAGAGCCCTCTAAGTGCTACAAACACACGGGCTCTTGGCTCATCTGAGGATGCAGCACACGGCCCTGAGGATCAAGGTCTCAGCCCTATAAGGAAGCTGAGTCAGTTTAGCATGAACCTTTTTCACAGAAACTTTCTCTTCTTGTTTTTTTGGCATGACAGCTCATCCTGTCCTTTCCCATAAGGTTGGATCCCTCAACCTAGCACATAGCATCAACGTTTCTGTCACTGACTCAGTGGTCTCTTTGGACTCCGTTAATTCATCGAGCATCCTTTTGTTCATTTCCTAAAATCAGTCTCCTCCAACTCCACTGTTCTTTTCTTAACCTTTTATCTTTTGCAATCTACTGCCATTGGCTGACTTGGGATCTTCACGTGTCCTGTGATCTCCACGCTGTCAATTTGCGGCTCACGTTGTTAGGAGTGATATATATATATATATATATATATATATATATATATATATATATGCATGCATAGTTATGGATGACTAGTGCTTATCTGCTTAGTTCCTAATAAGACCCAAGTGAGTTCCTGTTTCCTTAAGTTTTCTATTTTCTGAGACCTTTAGGTTCCAATTTCCCCTTTGGTTTCCTGGTCAAGAATAAAGTCACCGCATTCCCATTAGCTGCCCAAGGGCTCACTTTCCCGTTAGCTGCCCGAGGGCTCACTTTCCCATTAGCTGCCCGCAGGACTCGCACCACCCAAATCACCTTCCCCAATCCCCCGAATAACGTACGCTATTGGCTTCTGTGAAACCTGCTTGCTGAATCCCTCATTAGCATAGACACCCTATAAAAACCCTCTCACACAGCCGCTCGGGGTTACTCTTCCTGAGGGTGGCCCTGTGCCGGCACAGCTTATTTAATAAAAGAGCTCTATAACACTTTGAGGCACCGACTCTTGGCTCATCCTTCTCCCGACGTCTCCTGGACCTAACATTTGGGGGCTCGTCCGGGATCGGGAGCACCCGGAGGAGGCTGACTCCAACGGTCGCAGATTGCCTTCTGGGGTACGTATGCCCGTTTCTGTTTTGTGTTACTTTCCTTCTGTGTTTCACGTTTGTCTCTGACTCCATTAGTGAAAGGTCCGGACCTCCGTTCGAGTCCCTTTTCGGGGACGTTTGTTGGTCTCTCTCGAGTCCCTTTTCAGGGATGTTTGTAAGTCTCTCTTTTTCCTCCTCTCGAGAGACCTTTCGTGTCCCTTCTCGGGACGTTCGTTGATCTCTCTATTGAGAGACCGGTCGTTGTCCGCGGACAGAAATAGGGAACTCTTACTCCTTCGCGGGTGAGAGGCCGTTTGGGCCGATTTAGGCCGTCTGGTTTGGAGTGGCCGGAGTTGGGGTGAGGAAAGAGTTTACCCAGGGTGGCGGATGTTCGACCAGGTCTTGCCAGACGAGGATGTAGGCGAGCTGGTCTGGGTGACCATCTCCTTCTGGTTGGAGGATCACGGATTTTACCGCTTTTATAAGAGGGAGGTGGAAAGTTCCTTCTGGCGACCATGAGACCTGAAAAGAAAGCCACTCGGAGCGGCAAAAAGTTATCCATTTCCCATTTTTAACAATTAAAGACAAATTGTGAGCTGTGGCTCGGACCTCAGGCCAGTGAGCCAAAGTTAGATCCAGAGGTCCTGAGGGGGCTTGTCCCATCCTGTTGGGAAGAAATAGTAACGCTTGCGCAGTGAACAAGCAGACAGACAAAGGAGACAAAGGAAGAGGGGGGAGGGGAAAGGAATGCGACTCCCTCGGCCCCACCCGTCCTCCCCGAGTCACAGGATCTCCTGACTTTCGATTTAGAGCCTCCACCCTCTTACCCTCAGCCACCTCCTATGCCGCAGCCCTTACCCCCTCTAGAGCCTTCGCCCCCTCCGTTGTCTCCCCCTCCCCCACCTTCTCCACCACCGACTCCCTCCCCCTCCCGCGAGCGACCGGATGGGCCCGCCCAGCACACTCGGGCAGCCGCCGGGCGCCAAGCCCAAGAAGCCCCGGAGGTGGCTGTGGCCCTGCCCCTCCGTCCCTGTGGGCCCATGATAAATGATGGG
>PVJA010042706.1:0-17169 GCA_004027025.1 Myocastor coypus | reverse complement strand
AGAGAAGAGAAGAGAAGAGAAGAGAAGAGAAGAGAAGAGAAGAGAAGAGAAGAGAAGAGAAGAGAAGAGAAAATGTCTAGTATATATCTGGTGGCCAACTGATCTGATGCAGGATTTCTGAATAGTAAAAACTGAGCAACAGGGCTGACTAGCTAGCTCAGCGGATTGAAGTGCCTACTTAGTAGATACCGGGTGGGGGTTTCATCCCCTGGTGTGCAGTACCAACCGTGCCCCAAGGGCACACTGAGATGGTGACTGAGGCTGGGCACTGTAATCCCAGTGCTTGGGAGGTTGAAAATAGGAGGATCACTACGAGTCTGATCTGCGTAAGGAGACCCTGTAGACCCTGTACTAAATAGATAAAAAAAAGAACTACAATGAAGACTGTAAATTGATTAAAGAAGAAATTAGAGACAGTAGTATCTATTAAGCTTTTACAGTATTGCAAAGAAGAATGGATAACAACTTAAGGGGAAAAATTCATACTTTTCTGTGTATCCATGCTACTCAGAAATAAGTACTTTGCAAACTTAAGTTTAGAGCTAGGATAAGACATAGAAGAGTCCTCAGAGAAATAACAAACACAAGGCGTGTTGACCTATGTAAGTCCACTTGAATAAGCTGCGTTCTGAATGAGTCTCAAGAATTCACTTGACCTTGAAAGGCTGAATGCTTTTCTACACTAGACCTTCTCTATCATAAACCTTTTACTCAAACTTAATACATTCTTAACCAATGGAAAGGCATTCTGTTGTTTTGCTTTACTGTTTCACTCCAAGCAAGAATTCGTACTGGTGAAGACTGAAACATGTTTTTAAAGTACCACTTCTTTCTAACAATACAAGTAATATGCACTCATTCTGGACAGACTTCCCATGAATGAAGATGACTCATACAAAGAGGAAGCGTAAGAAAAAGAGTGGAACCTGCCCTATCAGCTTCTGTCTCATTCTTCTTTTTCATTCCTCTCTTCCTTTCTTTCTGCAAGTCAGTGAAGAATCATCGTCCTACATTGGACACAGCAAAGATGATGACACACAAAAGAATAATGTTGGGACTGACAAATAGCTCAGTGGATTAAAGCACCTACAAGTAGGCACAGGGGCCGGGGGTTTGATTCCCAGGCCTGCCAGTGCTGGTCCCACCCCTGGGGCATGCTGAGATCGCAACTGGGACTGGGCATGGTGCCATGTGCCTGTAATGCCAGCTCCAGGGAGGGCTAGTAGTGAGACCCTGAACACCCTGTAGACCCTTCCCTAAAAATACAAAAAAAAAATGTAAATTTTTCCCACAAAGTATAGTTAAATTTTCAGAGCAAAAGAAATTGAACTGAGGACTACAGAAATCATAAATCAGTGCTTTGAGAGCTGTTCTCTAAAGCTTCTGAGCTACTGGGCTGTGCCTGTCATCTACACAACCACACCAAGTGCACACATATGCACATCATGCGTGTGGACATTCACACATACAGACATACACTTATTTATCTACACATACGCTCACATGTATACAGACATAAATATTTGTACATACATGTGTGAATATCAAAATTCTGACATATCTCCCCACAGATGTTTTTACACAGCTCAATAAAGCAGGGACGAATGCATACAAAGATGTGCACACATGAGTGCGCATATGTAAGTGCACAAGGCCTTCTTGCCTGACAGTCTTTGCTCCCAGTCCTTCTCTGTCCCTCGCTGTGTGCCTACTCATGCTAATTGGGGTGATTTCCATTCCTCTTCCAAGGCATGCTCAGACCCAGTGTTGTCCAGGAGTTTCCCACCCCTCTGGGCCAGTCTCTACAAATAAGTATTCCCCGCAAATGCTTATTTTATTCAAAATGGTTTATCTACTGACTTATTTCTGCCATGATATTATGAGTTCCTGAGGAACAGAACTGAATTTCTATTATAAAATCTCCAAGAATGCATATAAAATCAAGCAAATGATAAATGCCTGGACCGCTGTTGAGCTGAGTGTGCAAAATAAAAATGGTGATAGTCTTACTGACACTAGTGGCTGTCCCTAGGAACATGAGCACAGCCCAGGTTGGGCGATCCCTCAAGAGGGCCACGCTACTGAGCACTTCTTCATCTCCTGAGTGAGCAGTACCACAGTGCAATTGCCTACCTGTTACTATTATTATCTACCTGTTGTTTTGTACTGCTACTGAATTCAGTGTTTTCCACTCCTCTCATTGTTAACATCTTTTAGGGCCAACTTTTCCCAGTGAATTATTCATAATACATTTTATGTGGATATAGGACAACTGACCTCATCTGCAGCATCCACCCAGAATCTCCCTATGTGATAATGACCTCTCAGATGTGAGCCATTATTATGTAAAGGTAATGGCTTGTCATTTGTGTAGCAGTGTGCTATTGCTTAATGGGTTCATCTGATTCTGTAATCCACAACCTGGCTCTGTAATTTCCCTTAAGTCTTATCATTTGCTAGCTACTTCTATGTCACCGGATAAACTCACGGTCTTTCAGTTTGCATACCCATGGAAAGCTGCCTTTGCTACCTAGTAATTGCATAATTCTTTACTTCTGTCACAACATCAAGATTCTAAGACTTATCCTAGAATCTCAGCTCATTCTGATTCACATCTTTATATTTCTGAAATAATCATCAAAGCTTGATGAGCTTCTAATCTAAAATTTGCTTGTAGATTAGTCTGATGGCCTCAATCTTCTTGTCTCTGACTTAGATTCAGTCAGCAGAATCCGAACTCACTTCCCTCCTTGGTCTTTCTCCTCAAATCCTCTCTGCTGATTTTTGCCACTGAAGTGGGAATTCTAAACTATGAATCAGACCACATCATTTGTTGGCTTAAATCATTCCTGTCCTCCCAAATCCCTCATAATCTATTTGTTTACAATAAAAGAATTACAGCCACAACACCAAAAAATATTCTTCTCAGAGGCTCTGTCCAAGTTGCATTTTGAGAAACTTAAATTCCCAAGTCAGGCACAGTGGCAGCCTGTATCAGCAGCTGGCTATCAGGAGGCTGGGGCAGGAGGGTGACACTCGCTCCTGACTGAGGGGAGGGTGTTAAGTCCAGCCTGGGCAGCGGCATAGTGAGACTTTATCTGAGCAAAATGAAGTTTTAAAAAGCCAGCTATGGAGTTTTGTGGTTGATGAGGACAGCAGCTTTCAACCTTGGTTGAAGCATCAGGTTGGAGAGACAGACTTATTGGGGACATGTCTGCAAAGAATATCTTCGGGGTAGCAATGTCTCCTCTGATTTTTACAAGAAAAAAAGGTCTTGAGAGAATCTGACCCCAGGAATCCAGTGAGCTTGTCATGAATATGGCAGCTTTATAAATTAAACCCCATTCACTCAGAAGCAGTACTAGTAAATTGTACTTTAATAATTTTTCATTTTTTGAGTGATTTTTTTAAAGTAAATGTTGGCCTCATTACAAGCCAATAGGACAAAGAGACAAAATTAATCCATGAGGGAGGTGTGACATTTCCCAGCATTTAGCACTCTTAAGTCAATGGGCTTCTTACTACTAATGGCAAATGACTTTTCTGTAACTGTTAAAATGGGAAGAGTGCAGAAGAGAATGCATGAGATGTGAAGAAGGATAGTCATTATTTTGTTTCTACCCCTAGCTCCAACAGCACCTCCGGCCTCCCACACGCACTGGGCTGCACCATAGCTTCAGCGAACAGGAAGTCCTAGGAGCCCTACGCACAACAGTCGCTTCCTGAAATTACCCAGGGCCCTCCACAGCGATGTTCTCTAAGCGCTCCAGGGAGCAGCTTAAGAGAATGTCACTACGAAGGCAGAAAAACCCCACAAAAAACCATGAGCCACAATGGAACACCTAGAGCTGTGCATTGCAGAGATTAGAAATTAAAATTTAATATTTAAATTCTTTCTGAGAAGCATTAAAGAGAGCTAAACTCCCTAATGAAACTCTTAATACCTATTTAATGTCTATTGAGGGAAAACTAACAGTTAGCTCTACCTACAGCTGTTTGAAACCACTGAATTGGCTTTCAGTGAAGACCTTCACCTAGGAATGGCCCCTGGGTCCACAGGGGAGAGGGTCTTAAGGGTAGTGCAATGCTCAAGCCTGCAGACACAAGAGCTGGAATTATGGTTTGTGTCTCAATGTTCACGGGAGCCTCCCTAGGCCATAGGACTTTGTGCAGGAGGCCAAAGTTATTATTATTATAATTATTGTTGTTGTTGTTGTTATTATTATAATTTCCAGCTCAGCCTACGCTGGGGGTGGGGCTAGCACAGCATGTGGTGCAGGAATTGAACCACAGTGCCTGTGGTTGACTAAGTTTGCCTAAGCAAATGCTTTAGACTGCTGAACCACCTTGCAATCCCTCCCCTTTTTTAAGGAGGCTGAATTTAGAGTGTGTAATTCATTTTCAGCTCAATGGCAGGATGAAGGGAGCTGGGATTAAGGGTGGGTGATTCCTGGATCAGTCCACAGTCTGGATTGGCACTGCTCTAATCCCAATAGAAAGTGCGAAATCCTAACAACTTGACCACCTGGGAAGGGGACGCAGTATAAGGGACAGAGCGAGGTTTGTGTCTCTCCCTTGTTGCTTTTGCTTATTTCAACCACTATGAACTTTTGCCACCCTGCCTTGGAGCCAATCAAATATGGATGGAAACTTTTCCAAACTGTGAGCTGAATAAACCTGCCCTTCTATAACTTTGGAAATCTGGTATTTTTGTTTCAGTAATAAGTAAAGTAACTAACACTACTGGGTTGAAACATTTCTAAAAGTTCCTAATTATAGAGATGTGAGACAGAAGCCTGACGTCCCCAGGGAGCAAAGAGCAAGAACAGAGCCCCAGGAGACCTGCTGTCTCTTGTAAGTTCCGGCAAGCTGGGGTACAAGGCCACAGAGAGCAGCATTTCCTGGAGGAACCCTGTCCATTGTTTGATTCTTCACCCTGGATGTTACCTGCCCGTGCTGCGTGACCTGAGAGTTTGGTGAATGCCAGAAGGAAGGTAACAGAGACAGCAATTCCTATTCATGAAATTAGTTATGCACGTTCCTGAGCCAGCTTTTAGCCCTCAATAAAGGTGAAAAGTTTAGGTGGCTCAGAGCTCCCTTTGAGCTGGGCTATGCTCAGTGAGACCTGTGTTAGTCCAGTCTTCTCTTTGTCTCTTTCTGCTATGACTGATAGCGCACAATAATAAACAATAATCTTGCATGTGTGAGAGATCTTAGCAGTAGTTCTACCTCTGCCCACTCACTCCTGTGCTTGCCTTGCCCTTGCCTTGCCCTTGCCTTGCCCTTGCCTTGCCCTTGCCTTGCCCTTGCCTTGCCCTTGCCCTTGCCTTGCCCTTGCTCTTGTGCTGCTGATCTCTATCCCTGGTCCCTCACTTACCATTCAGCTAATGACCTGCACACTGAAGACATTGTGACCCAAAACTGGGCCACTCCCTATGCCCCCAACTCAATATGTGTATCACAAATAAAACTGCAAAGTAAATAGCATTACCTACCACTCCAGTGTATCTGCTCTAAGTACTACAGCTATAAATTGTCTTTTAGAGACAGGATGTCTCAGCTAGGTGTCTCAGCACTCAAACCGAGAACTGACTTTAGCCCTGACCTACTTGACACAAGCCCTCCTACCCCAAGACAAACTCTGCCTTTTGCTTTTGCTTGGTCCGAACTCTGTTCTTACCTTTATGTGACCAAAACTTTGTATTTCCTCTTGGTGTAAGCTGACTCTGCTACTCTTCTCTGTAACAAACTTCATGATTTGTGATTGCTATATTGCAAAATCTTGTCCTCTCAATGAACCCAGACCCTGGTGACAGATGTGCCCCCTAATCACAGGCATACCTGATATAGAGTGTCCTTCCTGATTACCAGAGCAAAGGGCAACTCCCAGGCCCTGCAACACCTCCTCTCCCTCCCTAACCCAGTGGCCAAGTGACTTCCCTGACTACAGGATAAAAGATGACTCCTGAATCTTATATAGTTCCCCTCTCCAAACAGAGACCTCAGTTTCCCCCTTCCCCTCAGCCCTGTGCATCTCCCTTTAAAATCTATTTCACCTCAGTGGGCTGCTTCATTCCTCTGACCCACAGGAGAGTGTGGCCACTGAGATCAACTAATAAAGTGCTCCAAATGTTTGGCTTTGGGTCTTTCTTTTGTTTGTAGCATGCAACATAAATAGTTGGTGCCTACAGTGTTAGTTAACTTGAGTTTAAATCAACTAAAATTACAAAGCACTACATAATGTGCTGCTCATTCGCAGGCACTACATGCCGTTCAATTGTGCCTTGGCACACGTGCCTGAAGGCCACCATGGCAGCAGTGCCCCTGTAAGACTCTACACTCGCAGCAGTGCGTTTTATTAGACAGAGCTCCAAAATTCATATCCATTTCTCAGTAACTGGAAAACGACCTCCCATAACTTCTGTAAAAATACTGGCTGTGTATTGTACAGCCTTCATCCTAGTCGCAAGAATCCATTGTCACATGTACTCACTGCTGCGGCAGTAAACACACAAGGGCCTGTGCCGATTGGTTACTTCTCACAACTCCACACTGGTTGGCTGAGCCTCAGTAGGGCTCTTTTCTAATTTTGGATTTCAAACTTTATAATCAAGGGGCAGCTGGCATTGAATGACAAAGAAAACTGCGCCCCCTTGCTTGGGCGAAGGGGCAAGGCATAGGTGGGGTCAGCAAGTTCTCCTCCTCCCTTTTCTATCCTTCACTCTCCCCGCTACAAGTGTTCCCCTCCTGGAAGTGGGCCACCTCTACTCGGCTTCTGAATGCCTTTAGGCCACCAGGCGCTCTACTTCCCTTGGACGCGCTTCTTTCCTTCCATGGATCATAGAAGTACGGCACTGTACTTCAGATGCTTCTTGAGTTCACGTCCCCTTCCTCCCTGACTCCTCCTAAATACACCTTGCTTCTTAAAGAAAGGGATCTTCATCCAGATGCTCCTCAACTTGATAGGGCTCCGCTATACCCACCGTAACTTGAAAACAACCTAAGTAGAAAATGCATTTACTACTCCTAACTGACCAGCCAGCCGCGCTGAGCAGCACAGCCTGACAGAGGTCGCAGTCGGTCACCTGCGGAATCGCAAGGCTCCAGGGAGCCGGAGCTGCTACCTCTGCCCCGCACAGCGGGCAAGTTCACGAGGTCAGCTCCTGCCGACTAGGGACAGACCCAATGCAGAAGCTCTGGCTCCTCCTGCAAGTCCATCTCTTTCTTGCTGCTGTAAGCTCAAAAGCCCTCTCTGTGTTGCACATTATCTGCGTTAGCATGAAGGGGCCCATCCTCAGCTGGCAGCATCTACCTGAGTGCCTGGCACCAATCAAGCCATTCCTAAAGAAAACGTGGAACAGAACGCACTCCTACCCCGTTTGCCACTGTCTTCTCAAAGGCAGAAGAGTATCGGTGCATTTCGATGGAAGGTGGAGTGGTGGTAGGGTTTTGTAGGCTAGGAGTCCAACTGCATAGCGCCTCCTAGTCTCGAGAAAACCATGGTGTGGAGGGGACTTCTATCTATGAAAAATTAACTCATGAATACGAAATGAAGGAAGTAAAGGGTTGCAGCAGCAAAAAATGAGAGCCTAGAATTATACCCCGAGGCATCCGCAGCTCGTGCGGCTGAGCACTTTCGCATTTGAGCTGAGGTGCTGCTCCCGGTTGTGCATGGGGTGCATGGGAGCATGCTGCAACGTACACTTGCGCGCGTAAGCGCACACACACACACACACACACACACACACAGGCTTATCCTAAGGGTTGGTTGTCTCTCAACTATTAAAAAGCATTAACCACACAGACACTTGCCAATGAAGACTGCCTAGATAATAAATTGTACTCATTTTAGAAACCTCAGCGGTAAGCAGTGCAATTTGCTTTACTGAAAATCTAGATTTTAGTGATTCAGGATTGAGCACCATAAAACTGCTTTTGTTGGCAGTAAAAATATTTTCAGTACCTTAAGCCATCACAAACACCCAATGTAACTATTTTTTCTTTCAATGCAGAGATTCCGGGATGCTCGGCGGCCTCAGAACCTACAAGGAGGAAATTTTACCAGCCGCCTTAGACTTTGACACAAACACTTCTACAGGTGATCGAGATGATTGATGTGGGTGTTAGGAAATCAGTTGTAAGCAGAAACGAGCCATTTCACAGTATTTATTCTGCACAAGCTATGGAAGAGTTGGAGAAGGCGAGAGCTGAGACAGGAAAATGGAAATAATATGTCTTCTTTAATTTATATGAGAAGCAAAAGAGAAACGAACCCCTGCACGCCGGCAGCTGGAATTACAAGGCGCGGGGGGACTTTCCTCGAGGAACACCTCAGCTCTCTGGCAGTTTATGTTTTGAAGATCCAGAGGCTAAGTACCCTCCGATGTTACGCAGACAGAGAAGCCCTCAAACAGAGTTCAGATTCTTGCGGCTGACACGGGAGGTGGGAAGGCCAAAGAAGAGCCTAACATCCGGGGACGCACCACACAGGAACTCACACCCAGCGACGCGCGGCCAGGGCTTTAGCGCCAGACTTCACGGACCTGGGCCTTGGCTTCAAGGCTCCCCAGCTCAGTCACCTCGGGCAAGGTGCTTGTTCTCTCAAGTGTCAATTCCCCCACTTACAGAGGTTTTCCATAGTAGCTCCCACCTTATAGATTTGTTGTGAGACATGGCTGACATAACACCTGACCTGTCAATTTGTTTGCACCTGTCTTGTACTTGCGAAGAATTCACTCAGAGTTGTCTGTAGCTAGCAATGGGTAGGTTTTTCTCATGGGATCTGCATGTTTAGAATCACTCCACAATGCAGGATTCTCTCCCCACTTTACATATAATGACCGTAAGTCTCAACAACATCCAAGGTCCCTCATGCATTAGTCTTTTCCTGATAGAAAAGTCCATATATTAAGCTAGTGCGGCTACTAGGTCTATTGACATCAACACATTTAAAGAAAATGTTTTTGTTTTGGTTGATGGTTTCAGAAGCCTTAGTCAAGTGCTTGCAGGTTCCATTGCTGAGGGTCTGGGAAGAGGTAAAGAATCTACTGCTCACCTTACAGAAGCCAGGAAAGGGGGTGGGGAAGCTGAGGTGGAGGTCTGCTATGAGTCTGAGCTGCAAAGGGAGACCCTGTACTAAATTAATTAGTTAAGTGATTTTTAAAAATTGAAAAAAATGTTAGGTCTGTCAGTGAATGTTAGTTGTCTAACATTTTTCAAGGATGGCTAGACTTCTTATTCTCTCTGTAGTCCGGAAAGAGTATAACCTGTATAATCTTCTGTGTAACCTGAGCAAACTCACAGATATCCCTTTGCTCTGGTGGTCAGTGGGGCAGGAAAATAAGAGCTGATGATTTCAGTGAGTAATTCCTTCCAGGGTTATTTGTTTAAAAAGCCAGCCATGATCCACCATGCAGCCTGAAGGGAAAAACTACCCAATAGGCAGGGAATAGGCACACACAAGGCCCGCACAGGAAGAACTCACACTTCTGCAGTGCTTGACTTACGAAAACTCATCAGTACTTCAGATTAACAGATACATCAATCATTTCCATTTTCTGAAAAATGTTGATTTTACCTCAGTAATTTTCTTTTCTTTTTAGTTAAAACAAATGTATTAGCTGGGAATGGGTCCCTCACTTGGAAATCAGACCACTGGGGAGCCAGAGGCAGAAGGATTACAAGTTCAAGCCAGATATTCTAGCTATACAGTGAGATCTTGCCTCAAAACAAACGGCAGCTAGCACTTTAAAACCCACACACTGCACCACTGCTCCTACAGAGGCAGCAACAGCAGCGTGGTCAGTTTGGGTAGATGAGACAGCTTCCAATGAGCACTGTGTCATTTGAAATTAACAAGTACTGACAGAATGATTGAAACAGTTTATTTTGTTAAGCACATAAAATAACTAGCATTCTCTTTTTGTACCTTTCACAGCTTGCAGGTGAGCTCAGTTGTTAAAGCGCCTGCTCAGGCAAACCCAGTCAGGTGCAGGGAATGGTGGTTTGATCCTCAGCTCCACATGCCTTACAGACCCTCCATTAAGGCAGCCTGAGCCAGTCAAAATAAGTAAATAAATAAAAGTCTTTTAATTATCTGACATCCTTTTCAGCTGCTGGCTAGAAGGCACAATCCATTCCAAACCTTGTCTAGGGGCTGGGGCCGTAGCTCAGAAGCAGAGGACTTGCCTTCTATGCATGGAGCCCTGAGTCCTGTCCTCAGTATTAAAACTTGAAATCCTCACCATAATAATTATAACAAAGCTCAACAGGGCTGACAAGGGGTCTGCAGTCTGTATATCGGGAGGTGGGATGGCAGGCTCAGGTGAAGACTGGAGTTTGAGGGCAGCAGAGTCACACACACACACACACACACACACACACACACCAAAACAAAAAAAACCTAAAAGGAAAAATTAACACATAAGAAAAATCAGCATTTCTTATGAAATTTCTTTTCTCTTTCTGTATTTTAGGGAAGGGACCACAGAGTGTTCAGGTTCTCAGTACTAGATTGGACTCAGAGTAATCCAGCTGTTTACAGCCTCCCAAGAGCTGAGATTATAGGCATGCACCACCATGCCCAGTCTCAATTGCCATCTCAGTGCACACTGGGGGCGGGGCTGGCATGGCAGGCCCAGGGTCTTGTGAAATTTCAGACAGAGAAACGTGATAAATTTAGTCCCCATTCAAAGCAATGAAAATATAGGTAAAGCAACTGAAAGTAACCACTTTAGAACTTTAGGGCTTCAGCCGAGGCACAGAAGGAAACAAAGACTGCTCATCCAAATGAGATGACCCCTGGGCCTCTGCTCATTCACCTTCACATATCAGATGCACAGTCACTTCACCGGGAACTGCAGCCCAGGGATGGTGGAACTGGAAGAGGGCAGCCCTCTGGGCTCCACCCAAGGACTGCTATCAAGGTCCAGTCAGAGCTTTGGGCAGACTCAGTTTCCCTTGGCAAATCTCTGCCCTCACAGTGCCACAGCTCTGTAGCTTAGCTGCACCGAGGAGGTAGAAAGCCGACTCCTGCAGTTACAAACTATAGCGGGCTAAGATCACACCTCAGTGACATGAGGTGACGATTTCAAGGTGGGCAAACAAGGGCCTGGTGTGGAATTCAAGAGCAAATCCTGAGCAAACCCTAAGGGAGGCACAAACCCTCAAGGAGCTTCTGCATGTTCCCAGGGCTGTCCAACCTTCCTTCATGTGCAGGCACACGCTGCTCCCAGAGAAGCAGAGAGAACCGCTCATTTGTTCCTGGTCCACCACCAGGCTCTGCTTCACACGAGGGGCTGTCTGGTAAAATATCTGAACTTCCTGTGCATCTTTTCATCATGATCCCCTTGGCAAAAGGTGGAAGACACAGAAACACAGTATTTACAGAAATCTGAGCAGTCAGCGGCTCAGCACTAGATCAGATGGACCCAGGGGTGATCCCTAGGGACCCTAGTCTACAAGGAGAAACAGAAATTAAAAAAAAAAAAAAAAAAAAAAAACCTTTCAGAGAGCTGGGAAGCTGTGAAGTGCTAGAGACATAGAATAGATGGAATTGGTCAGGGAGAGTCAGTAAAGGCGTAAGTGGAGACAAGAAAAACACCAGCAGCAGTACGCTTCGGAGCATGGGGATTGCAATCCTAAACTCTCTAAAATGTCCAGCTTTCTATGGAAAATTCTGAGCTGGCCGATGAGATAGGCATGCCTGTCACATATACAGGAGAAGAAAAATCAACCACCAGAAAACATCCCAGAAAGGACTGAGCAAACTCATAGCTTGAAGTCCCTTAGGTCCCTTAGGTGAGATGACCCCTGTGGCTCCTGGGTGTGGTGCAACAGCTAGTCTGTCACCTGGACAGTGCTGCCCATGCTCACTGAGCCTCAGACAACGTGCCCAGCACACAAACGCAGGTGGAGATACTAATTCATTCCTCCCTTCCCTAGCTACCATACTCTTAAAGATGGCGAATTAGCAAAAGGGAAGAGAGCACATTAGTATGAGGAGCAAGTGATGCTATGAAAGGATGAAAGCTGAGAAACCAAGACCTGCGTGTGGCCTGGAGGTGCAAGGAGAATCCCTACTCCAGGAGAAACGGCCAGATGCTGAATCTTCGGGAAAAGAGCGGTGTCTGGCTGACCTTCACTTAACGGAAAAATCTCAACCCTACATTTTAAGGAACCTGAGTAGAAACACTGGATGTGTTTTGGCTGCTCCTTTGAAGGCCAGGTTATCAGGTTGTGTCCTTAAGAGATTCCAGGCCAACTCAGAGAGGCAGCATCTCTTCGTGGTAAACACGTGGGTGGAGACAGGGGGCTCAGCTCAGAGTCTGACTGGTGCGGAACCTTTCGAACAAAGGTCATCATGTAGCCAAAGCACTTAGCAGAGAAATGAATTGAGCTTCGAACGTGAAAGAGACAGAAGTAAGAAACGGTGACATTATGCCCAAAGCTAGGCTGTGGGAATCAGCTCAGTCACCCACCGTGATTTTTATTTTTATCTGTCCTCAGCTGTTCTTCTAATGATGTAAAAAGAGCATCTCTTGCAACAGAAGTATCAGTACGAGACTGAGCTGCATAAGGAGATCGTATACCAAACAAACAAACAAACAAATAAATAATAAATTTAAAAAGAGGACAGGGTTCAATCTCCCACAGGGTTGCTGTGAGAGTTTCCGTCTGTGATTGCTTTATAATGTTGAAGAGCTTTATAATCAAGAGATGGCATGGTAATAGAATCAGTGATTGTTTTCAGTCCCAATAGGCCTTGAGGTGTTGTGGCCAGCTATTCCTGTTGTGGAAGAACAGGGCCCCAGGGCCATAGATACTGCACTGCTGTCCGAAGCAGGAGCAGCTAGGACCAGGTGGCTGCTAGCTCATCTCTGGGAGGACCTTTCATCTACCAGATCTCTTTGTCTTGCTTGTCATCAAAATTCCCCCGAGATGGGCTAGGGAGAGATCTCAGTGGAGTAAGTGCTTGCCTGGCAAGCGCAAGGTCCTCAGTTCAATCTCTGGTTAAAACAAAACAAAACAAAACAAAAAAGATTCTTCCCCACTGAAGGCATACATGTGTGCCTCCTCGAGTCACACCTGTTGTGCGACTTTGTTTCTGGCTTTTTGTCCCTCTAATGGGAATGAGTGTAGAGCTACACTTCCTTCTTTCCTTTCCTGTATGAAACAGGTTTGTAGCAGAAATTTTAGGCAAGCACTGCCTGTTAGGTGTTTTGGGATGCAGTAGAAGGTGCTGATAGCTCATGTTGCTCAGTAAACACTTACTGAATATATCCGGCTTACTAAGCATTGTCATGTGCTAAGAAGGGAGAAGCCATCAACCAGTATTTCTGCTCTTAGAGGACATTCATAATAAGGTAAAAGGACAGAGAAACAACATGGCCCAGGCTGACAGACAATATGCTGAGAGGAACTATCAGTCTGTGTGTATAAGTAGCTCAGAGATGCCCAATACCCAGCACTAGGGGTCAGGGAGATCCCGCCGAGGGCAGGCACACTTCCTTTACAGCCTTCCTGCTCTCATCCCAGAACTCAGCAAGAAATAACAATCTCAGTGTTGCTACCTTCAAGCCATGAGTCCCAGCTGAAGCCATCAGCTCCCATTGCAGCACAGGCCTTGGTCAAAGCTGAATACATTTTGGAAGCGTTTCCACAGTCACAGAGAAAGGTCTTCCAAAAACACACATTTAAAAAAATAAAGGAATGACAGTATCACCTACAATGATAAAACGTTAACCAAAGTTTTATTACAGTCCTACAAACGTTAGCTGAAGAAAAATAGCTGAGCCCCAATGTTTACCAATAGCAAGCTGCACAGTGTTTCTGATTACCCTCTACTTATCTTCTCTACAGTAGCACTGAGAAGTGGCAGCCTCGCATGGTCCGTGGCCCAATAGCCACTCAGAGGTGCAGAAAGACTGTTGAAGCAGAATGTTTCCCCTCAGCCAAGAACCTTCACTATTTGAGCTTTCTTAAAGCTCCTTGGAACACGTTCTTCTCAAGCCGGCTCTGAGTTACCTGAGTAAGATCGTACTCTCTGTAAACAGCCATCGCCTAGGGCATTTGTTGGCAACAGTCAGCTATGATTGTTCAGTTTTGCAGCTGTGCAATCTAGTGGTGTCATTAGGGAGTAATAAGAGGCTGACTGAAATAATTAATGGAGAAGTTGAAAATATCTTGCATAGCTCTGTAACACTTCAGCACATATTTGGAAAACCTAGCACATGCACATGGACGAGGCTGTACACATTCTTAGAAAAGAAGTGAAAACGTGTCTTGTGGCGCTCAAGTTTTGCACGTGCAGGCTGTGGAGAGGAAGGCTTCAGCGTGTTTGGCAATAAGCAGATCCCTTCAGAAAAGCCTAGAGCTGGGGAAGACCTTGCACTACTTTGGGGTTATCAAGGAAACAGGCTTCAAGCCGTGTGGCCTGAGCAGGAAACACAGCATTCACTTGTGGAAAGGAACCTAGACAATTTCTGGTTTAGGAAAGTCACTAAGGAAACAAACATCAGCAGCGACAAAAAGAACTGCAGGAGCAGAATATGAGCTTCAGAGTTAACTCATGCTTTTCTGCATTTACCAGTGGAAGGGTTAGTCCTTAATCAGCTGGTTCCAAGGACAAATGTCAATAGTTCAAGGAGGCAGAAGACAGCAAAAGCAACAAGGAAAACGGGGAGGAGCACCCCTCTTTCCTCCCTCACATAGCATCTAGCCTGCCCCCTGCATGCTCACACCATTCAGGGCATGCAGGGCAGCACACACAGCATCTCCGTGATCCCTCTGTCACAGGTGGAGGACGTTTCCAGCGGGAAGAGCCTGGCTGCCCACTGAGTCACTCAGTTAGGCTTCTGATTTCTCACTCCTCAGGTTGACATGATGACTCACCCATTGTATCATCATCTTTGATAAATATTTCCACAGAAATAAAGAAAAATATATTAAAAAGAATTTTTAGAATACAACAATATCTTAACAAATACAAAGGACAATGGAAAGCAACAAATGGAAAACTATTGCTGAGCTTATAACATAAAAATATATATTATACTGAAACGTACAAAAGAGGGGGAAAGGAGACGAAGGACATTGTAGAAAGCCTCTTGTACATTTTGGAAATCAAATTAACATTAGTGAATCTTTGATTAATTTGAAATAAGATGCCAATATCCATTTAGGTCTGACTCACAAGGGAAAAGCCTCAAAGAATAGAGTAGGAGAAGTAACAAAGTAGTTTAAAATACATACTAGAAAATGCCTCCTTAACCAAAAGGAAAACTGAGAGTCAAAGCCTAAAGGGGGAAACATAGGACTAGAAAAGAATACAAAAGATGAGAATCCTATTAATATTTATATTAAATATAATTGGATTACACAATATAGTGAAAAGATTCCCTGCCACAAGGGGAAGCAGATGAACATTGAAGTGATAGACAATAAGAATCAAAGAATTTAGTAACCTTCTGCAAATAATAGGTAGAATTAGCGAAAGATCGGCCATAACAGGGGCCCCTGAAGAGCTCCACACATTTTCTAGATCTATGAGACCCAGGACAATGAGAGCATCTGCTGACGGCATAACCTGCAGCGCACACACACAGCAAATACCCTCCAGGTCAGAAGGTTTGCATAACTACATCCCATCAACTTAAAGCACTAGATAAATATTTAGCTAGATAAAACAGAAGAGAGAGAGGGAGAGGGAGAGAGGGAAGAGAGAGAGACAGAGGGAGGAGGGGGGGAGGACTGCACCTCCTAAGCTCAGGAACAGAAATGGATGTGTCAGTGCTGAGTTTGGGCTGGGGGCAGTGGGCACAGGGGAAGAACAGGAATAGGAAGGGACTGGCCACTTTTAGGAGGGGCTAGTGTGGGTCTTAAGTGTGCTCTGAAATTAGATTGCTGCCATAACTTCAAGTCTGTAAAACTATGACAGACCAGTGAATTATACGTTTCATAGCATGTTTAACATATATTAATATAGTTGTAAAATCAGTACTTTCTTATCTTGTTTCAGAGCCTTTGTTTGTTTATTCACTCATTTTTATGGCCGGCTCAGCCCACCCTGAGGGCAGGGCTGGCATAGCACGTGGTGCCGAGGATTGAACCATGGTCCCTGAAGCCACCCAAACTTTCCCAAACAGGCACTTTAGACCATTGAGCCATCCCGCCGGGCCCCAGTACCTCCTTATCATGAAAATATTTTAGGGCTTTGGAGTTGTTATGGTTTGTGTAGAAGTGTCCTCAACAAAGCCTCATGCAGTCAGGGGCCGCTTCTGGAGTTTGTGATTGATTATTGTGGGTGTGGATGCTGCACCTGCCCTGGAGCAGGGAATTTGCATGATGAGATGAGGAGGGAAACCAAGGAGATTGGGAGAGAGGCTGGCTAGCCACCAGAGCTGTGGTCACTCCCTTTGGCTCTCTTATCCTCGGCCATTGCCATGAAAAGTTGCCCTGTTCCATACACACAGCTCTGCCTTGGAGCTGGCTGAGTGTGGACTTAAACCCGCAAGTACTGTGAGCTAGAGAAACCTTGCCTTCCCCAATTTTGAGTGCCTAGTATTTGGCCCAGTAACCAGAGAAGACTAACTGAGACAGGAGTATAACAAACTGGCTTGAAATCTCCACTTTTTATCTTTACAGGAGTGTGAGTGAAGGAATTACTGATGCTCCCTGTGGATCAAAGGTTCTTTTAAAAGTCAGACTGACTGTTAGTGCCTGTAGTAAGGAACCTGGTTTTCTAGCACAGAGGTACTCAGTAAGCAAACACTGCTATTATTATCATGGTAGACATCTGATTATATATAGAAAGCTGTCCCATGAGACAAAGCTTATTGGGAATAACCAATAAGGTATAGACCTTCATGCCTGAAGTCTTTTAGAAATGTAAATTTGCTAAAATATTTAGGAAATTAGTCTGAGAGCCAGGTAAAAAGATGAGTAGCTCACCAATAATGCCTTGGCACTGTTGGTGGCATTACTGCTAACTACCGGCACTGGGTTCTTCATTCAGCGTTGCGCACCTTAATCACCATCTTGTCATCACCAGAACTGTAATCACCAAGTTAAATCAATGAAGAAAGCATATTCTAAGCACATGTTAAATTTTTAAAGCTGTGTTAATTTTTTGAGTGCATGCCTTGCTTTAAGATTGAGTATTATGAGGCT